>JAHKKF010492831.1:0-36355 GCA_019740295.1 Labeo calbasu
TTGTTTCTAAGTGTTATACTCATTTCTTACACAGATTTTCGTTGTTTTCTTTTTGACCTGAGCCATTAAGATCGTCTTCAGTCACTCCTGACACATCCATCTGAAACTGGTGAAAATAACAAAATCTAAGTTAAAAAAAATAATAATAATTTTGTGCTTTTACAATCTGTAATTTTCTTTTTACTACCTGATCATTCTCCTGGCACGGAAACTCTGTAAAATACAAGAAGATAAAAAGATTTAAAAATAAGAAATGAGGATAAATATTATACTCCAAACAACTGATATAAATTACCCAAAAATCACAACATTTTGTTCCTTACCCCTCATCGAATAGTCTCCTTTAACCCGAGTCTGCATATAAGAAATGAAATGTAATATCCCAATAGAAGCATTTTGCAAACTTAAACACATCTGGGCTAAGAAAAATCTAAATATTTCAGAAAATATTACTCTCACCTTTAATGCTTCCAACTCAAGTTCTCCTTCTGCACTGTCAATGGGGACAGGACCTGTAGTCATACAATATACAAATTAAGAAACAAATATGAATATTTAAAACAAACACAACTATTTTTATTTTATTTACTTATTTTTAATAACCCACCGAGCCAGTAGAAATCCTTAGATATCAGTGTTTATTTGCAATATTTTAGCTTACCTCTACCAGTCCTGCAGGTCATTGTTTTCAGACAGACGTCTATCCCATGATCACTGAGACTAGAATACTACAAAGGACGTAATAAACATGCTGTGATAAAGTTACACCTTACTAAATGGATTCACTACAATCTTTCAGAACCACAACATTTGGTAAGAAATGCGCCAATCAACGTAAAGTTACTCTATCTTAAACTTACGTACGTTTGCTGTAACACTAACGTTACGTACCTTCTGAAAAATAGCTTCCATCGTGTTTCTGAACACATCGTCATTTTTCTTGAATTGATCTGCATATAAATGTTTTGTCGACATGTTGCATTAACAAAATATATTGCAAACTAATTTATTTGACTAACATATATTGAGAATGAACACTCAGCGGCTCGCTTAAACATTCAAATTTCTCCCAGAGTGAAAAATTCGAGCAGTGATTGGACGTTCTTTCAAGCAACACGAAAACGTCATCTTAAAGCGCCAGTTTGTCAAATGGGTTGATCGAATCATCTCCACGAATCGGTTCCTTCGAACAGTTCGTTTTAAAAAGCAGGCACAAAAGAGATTCTTGTTGTTGCGTGTCCACGTGGTTCTCGACAAATTTATAGGCACAAATGACATTTTTTTCGATTACGTTTTGTTAGAAAGGTTGTTTATTGTAATTTCGCAGCCAGGATTCAGCACATAACCACCAAATCTGTATTTATTTGATCGAAATTACAGCAAATATTTTTAAATATATTTAAAATAAATGTTTTCTATTTGAATATATTTTAAAATGTAATTATTCCTGTGATTTCAAAGCTGAATTTTTAGCATAATTACTCCAGTCTTCAGTGTTACATGATCCTTCAGAAATCATTCTAATATGCCGATTTGCTGCTCAAAAACCGTTTTTTATTATTCTGTTGAAAACAGCTGAGTAAATTTTTTTCAGGTTTCTTTGATGAATAAAAAGTTTAGAAGAACAGCATTTATCTGAAATAGAAATCTTTTGTAACATTATAAATGTCTTTATCATCACTTTTGATCACTTTAAAGCAACTTTGCTAAATAAGAATATTAATTTGTATTTAGCAAGGATGCTGATCTATTAATTTTTTATTTAGCAAGGATTCTGAACTTTGGATCAGCATCCAAAAAATCCAGATAAATGCTGATCTTTTGATTTTTGTGTTCATCAAAGACTCTTGAAAAATGTGCTCAACTGTTTTAAATATTGACAATAATAATAATAATGATAATGACAATAATTGTTTGTTATCATCAAATCGGCATATTAGAATAATTGCTGAAGGTTCATGTGACAGTGAAGACTGAAGTAATGATGCTAAAAAATTTGCTTTGATCACAAGATTACATTTCTAAATAGCTTTTGCTGTATTTTAAATCAAATAAATGCAGGCTTGGTAAGCAGAAGAGACTTCTTTAAAAAAAAACTTACTGACTGGTAGTGTAACCTAAATATACTTTGGTATCAAACTATACAACAAATCTGTTATCTAATGAGAAGATAAGTCGTTAACTCGAGAACCGCTTGGACCGAAAAATGCCGCGATTCAGTTTGATTCGAGAACGAGTCGTTCAAAGCTTTGTGAACCGGTTCAAAACGCATTCGACTCAAATTTGTTCACGAATTGGTTATAGCTAGTTTGTAAAATAGGCGCTCCTAAACTGCTAGATGGGAATTAAATGTACATTGTAATTTCTCAAATTATGACTTAACATCATTTTTTTCTCAGATATGACAGAAATATTTCTTCATGAATTGGTGCACGAGGCAGCGCGTGCTCACGGTAATAAAACAGCTGTCGAGTTCGATAGCAGCATTGCAGCGCGCGTATGTTTGACATATGATGAAATTATTTCCCTAGCAAACGAGTTAACTGGACACTTGCGCATTCATGTCCAGAAACATAATGGTATCATAGGGTTATTCTGTCATGCAGATGTCCTGCTTCCCGCCTGGATTATTGGGTACGATTCAAGTTATGCAGTATATAATACATGACTACCGAGTTATTCTAGTAGCTAATTATTACATTAAACAAATATTTTGTAGTTTAGTGCATAATTCAAATGTTTTCGTCTCTGAACAGTATTCTGCAGCTTCCTGCTGCATATGTGCCTCTTGATCCTGCATCACCACCTTTGTGCAACCTAAGAATGATAAACAAGTGCAAACTAAACTTCTGCTTGATACAAAACGAATTGCTTAATGTAGGTTTACTGTATATTATATTATATTATATTATATTATATTATATTATATATTATTAATAATACTATTGTTTTCTAACCAACAGCAATTCCAGAGCGCATTTTCCAACCTGCTATCCCTGGAAATATGTGTCACATTGTCCCCACATAGGCTCACTTTAATAAAAATACAAAGTGAGCAGGACGCAAGCATTCGAACGACCGATCAGCCATCCAACGCCAATGCTATGACCAAAGACATCCAACAGAGGGAGACTTTGGCTTATGTTTTGCACACATCTGGAACAACAGGGCTTCCAAAAATAGTGAAGGTCCCACACAGGTGTATTGTGCCTAATATTACACATCTAAGGTAAGAACACACTGAACGTTTAGTTGAAATCTGCATTTGTTATATAGTTGATTTTTACCTAAATGTATTTTATTGTATTCTTAATGTGTTCACTTGTTTACCTGACTGCTAAAGAGAGTTTTACTTAGTCACACTTTGGTCAGTTTCCTGGATGCACAGCCATATTGGAGATACTCAGATGTAAACAACAGCATGGATTGTGCGGTTAATGTACTACTGAACATGTTGTTCTGCTAATTTATGCTGTCTAATCCACAGAAAAAATGCGTGGAAGCTGTTAAATCATGTAGAAAAGAATCTAGTAAGCAGGAAAGGCCACAATATTTTGACAAACTAAAGTTTTAAGATACTAAGATATTAGCCTAATATTTCACCCACCTGACTGGAAATAATAAGAACAAACACGAATGTTGTCAAGATTCTTGCCCTGGAAATCCTGGTTCAGTTTGGCCAATCACAAACGCCTTTTGTTTCTCAGATAGTTTTTTGCACTCTTGTCCTTGATTTGCTATAACTTTTGGCTATAGATCTCCAAATGTTTTTCCCAGTCCGACCGATTAGTACAGCCCAAAACATGACAATAATTTTCAGCAGCAATAATAAGTGAAATTGGCAGGTTGTGTTCAGCACAGTGGCATTGTTTACGTTCAGTGCCGCCAGTATGGCTGATTGATGACGCGCCGAGAAAACACTCTATAGCCGAAAATGTTACCTTGAAATTTTACTTTGGAAGATAGACTTAAAAAATTTAATGAAGAGAGTTTTGAACCATGTGTTTGAAACCAAATTATAAAATCAATGCTAAAAAACATACATTTGTGTAACTGGACTAAGATATAGCCCCAATGTTCATATAAAGGTGAGATAATGGATTTTTTTTTAATACTGTCTCAACAGATCTGTCTTTAAGATGACTGCAGAAGATGTTGTATTTCTGTCGTCTCCGTTAACCTTTGACCCCTCTGTGGTGGAGATGTTTCTGGCCCTGTCCTCCGGAGCGTGTCTCCTAATTGTCCCCTCTGCTGTTAAAAAGATGCCACGCAGACTTGCAAATGTGCTATTTAAACGAAACACAACAACAGTCTTACAGGCAAGTGACTTTACTCCTCACCGATCCATCAATCGTGAGCCTCTGTTTGTGACAGCCTTTAATTAGAGATTTTAATAATCAAATCACTTCATCTCTTCATCTATCTTTCTCATGAATGTGCACACGCTGTGAGGAGGAGATGGTGCTCCTGTAATCAAGATTGGTAGTGGGAGTTGTAAGCTGAAATTTCTGCATTATGCAGATTACAGAGATAATGAGTGTGTTCTTTGGCGTTTGTTAATTTATCTACATGTGCCAAAAATTTGTTTTCAGTATTTTTTAATTTCATTTCACACTTCACTTCTTTAGGAGCACTCAGTCATGGAAAAGTTTTATACACAAAATGTTTAAAATATATACACTACCAGTCAAAAGTTTTTGAACAGTAAGATTTTTAATTTTCTTTAAAGAAGTCTCCTATGCTCACCAAGTCTGCATTTATTTTATCCAGAGTACAGCAAAACCAGTAAAAGTTTGAAATATTTTTACTATTTCAAATAACTGTTTTCTATTTGAATAAGTTTAAAATGTAATTTATTTCTGTGATTTCAAAGCTGAATTTTTAGCATCATTACTCCACTCACATTATCCTTCAGAAATCATTCTAATATTCTGATTTGCTGCTCAAAAACATTTATTATAATAGAATCATAGAAGGTTAGATTTTTCTCAGGTTTCTCTGATGAATAGAAAGTTCAGAAGAACAGCATTTATCTGAAATAGAAATCTTTTGTAACATTATAAATGTTTTTATTATTACATTTGATCAATTTAAAGCATCCCTGCTAAATAAGTATATAGTAAGTATTCATTTCTATAATCAATTTTGCTGTATTTTGGATCAAATAAATGCAGGCTTGGTGAGCAGAAGAGACTTTTAAAAAAAAAAAACATTAAAAATATTACTGTTCAAAAACTTTTGTCTGGTAGTGTATGTTAACAAGAGATTAAGAATAGTTCTATCAGTATCCTAATAAAAGTGGTTTATTTTAAACGAGTGGGTCTCTTCATGGGGACGGCCATGTTGAAATCACATAACTGTTCCAGTAATACTTTATCTTGGTAGTTGTTATTAGACATTAACTAGTAGAATAAATTAATCATGGCGGACCCTGAACAACATTTTTCTGACTAGCATTTGTAACTGTAACCTTTTATGCAATGCTTCCTCCACACCACTAGGTGTCAGTATAAGTCTGAGATGACATACACAACATATAGTACTGCTCTATACTAAAGTAGTATAATAATTGACTTAATTCTTTTTCAGGCCACTCCCACTCTTGTGAGGCGCTTTGGAAAGCGTGTCCTTCAGGAGGAGGTGCTTAGTGCTAATTCATCCTTGAGGTTATTGGCTTTTGGAGGAGAGCCATGTCCATCTCTAAGTCTTCTCAAGAGCTGGAGGCAAAAAGGCAATGACACACATATCTGTAATCTTTATGGCACCACAGAAGTTTCTTGCTGGGCAAGCTGGTACAAAGTCCCAGATGAACAGCTGTGCTTGGAGAACATGTGAGTGACACCCAAAAACGAACAAAATAAAACCAACAAAATACCAAAAATTCAACTAATTAAAATTGAAAACTGAAAATCTAAAAGTTAATTCAAAATATTCATAAAAACTCTAATAGTATGTAAATAAGTCTAAAAGAAAACTATAGTAAAAATGCATCAGGCACAAAAACAGTCATATTAACAGTCTCAAGGTCCTCTGCGTTACTTTGGCTTGACATAAAATATAATGCTAAATTGTTATTATTCTACCATTGCTTGTGTTGCATTGTTTGTTTATGCATCATATGTATTGTTTTAAAGAACTGATGAATTTGTGCCCCTTGGAGAGCCGATGTTGGATACCGTATTGGAGGTGAGAGATGAGAGAGGATGTCTCGTCACTGAAGGAGAAGGACAACTGTTCATTGGTATGGTACAATTGTCTAAAACAGTAAAAAAACTAAATACAGTTAAAACAGTAAAATCAATAAATATTTGTAAAATTTTTAATAACTGTTAATTTAAAAACTGTTAAATACATTTTAATATACACTACCAGTCGAAAGTTTTTGAACAGTAAGATATTTTAAAAATGTTTTTTTAAAAGAAGTCTTTTCTGCTCACAATATGCATTCATTTGATCCAAAGTACAGCAAAAACAGTAACATTTTGATTTTTTTTTTGCTATTTAAAATAACTGTTTTCTATTTGAATGTATTTTCAAATGTAATTTATTCCTGTGTTCAAAGCTAAATTTTCATTAATCCAGTCTTCAGTGTCACATGATCCTTCAGAAATCATTTATTTATTTATTTATTGTGAGGGGGAGAAATTATAGAAATTAATACTTTTATTTAGCAAGGATGCTTTAAATTGATCAGAAGTGATGATAAAGACATGTATAATGTTACAAAAGATTTCTATTTCAGATAAATGCTGTTCTTATGTACTTTCTATGATTCAAAGAAACCTGAAAAAGTTCTGCTCAGCTGTTTTTAACATAATAATAATAATAATAATAATAATAATAATAATAAATGTTTTGAGCAGCAAATCAGAATATTAGAATGATTTCTGTAGGATCATGTGAGTATCATCTGGAGTAATGATGTTAAAAATTCAGCTTTGGAATCACAAGAATAATTTACATTTAAAAAAAAAAATTCAGATAGAAAGCAGTTATTTTAAATAGTAAAAATATTTCAAAATTGAATTGTTTTTGCTGTTCTTTGGATCAAATAAATGCAGACTTGGTGAGCAGAAGAGACTACTTTAAAAACATAAAAAACTCAAAAACTTTTGACTGGTAGTGTATTTTAAAATATGTTCTTTTCTATGAGGGTAAGCTGAATTTTCATCATTTACTTCAGTCTTTAGTGTCACGTGATCCTTTAGAAATCATTTTAATGTGATGATTTGTTGCTCCAGAAATATGTGTTATCATTAATATTGAATTTATTTAAATGTAATTTTTGTAGCATTATAAATGTATGTTTTGTAGTGTCATTTTAATGCATCCTTACTCTAAAAAAAAAACATTTAAATGGTAGTGTACTTGCTTTCACATTCAGTTTTTGCTCATTTTTGTGTTTGTACCATGAATTTTTGTCATTTTATTTAGGTGGTCAGGAGAGGGTGTGTCTGCTTGATGATGAAGAAACTGTAGTCAAGGGGACAATGCGTGCTACTGGTGACTGGGTGCAGGTGCGTGATTCCCAGTTGTATTTCCTGGGCAGGAAGGATCGGCTTATTAAACGCTTTGGTCAGCGGGTACACCTAGATGCATTGCAGCAGGTAGGTGTTATATGACCCATGTGTCATGTAACAACTTTTGGCATGTATATATAATAAAATCCAAGAGCATTTAAAAGTACATAGGTCATCTTACACAATAATTTTATTTCTTTCTCTGCTCAGATTATTGAGAATTTGTCTCAGGTGGAGGCGTGTGCAGTGAGCCTTAGTGAGGGTGACAGGCTGCTGGCATTTATAGTGCTCGCATCGGGTCAACCAGGAACCCTTTCATCCTCTGAATTTCCTCATCAAAAACCTTTACAACATTCCCCACAGTCTTCTGAAGACCTCGCCACTGGCGAGATGTCAAAAAACTCCACCTCCCCCTCGCTCAGAGTTGTTGAAGATGAGATTCGCAAGAGGTTATCACAGCTTTTGCCCAGTCACAGCATTCCAGACATGATATTCTTCATCCCTGCTCTTCCACTCACCTCTCATGGCAAGTGAGCACCATCCTCTAAAGGCCTGTTCACACTAAGAATGATAACTGTGATAACTGTTATTTTATTTTTTCCCAAATTCCGTTTTATATATATATATATATATATATATATACATTTTTTATACACTCTTATTTAATGGTTAAATAAAAAAAAAGTGATTAATCAAAAAGCATGTCTAATTGAAATAATGGAACTTAAACACTATTTAACTGCAAGTTATTTAAAGTTTAACAAAAATTAAATTTTTAAGGCCCTATGAAATATGTTTTATTTTTCTCTCAAATTTTATTTTTTACCAAGTTCCGTGTTTTCAATTAATTTTCTGGATTCAATTTTAATGGTTTTATTAAATTTTAATAATCAAAAGTATTTCTAATGAAATGTGTTATTATATTATTTACATTTTAAATGTAAATACATATGCAAATGTAATAAAATACATATACATTTTAAATACATTTTCTTGCAAATATTCCTGAAAAAAAAAAAATTAATAATAATTTTATTAGTAGTAGTAGTACTATCATTACATTAAGTAATATATTTCTGTCACAATTTCTTCAAGTTAAACCAAATTTTTATTTTGATGTGTTGCTGTGAAGTACCCCTAATAATTGAATTAATGTTAACTTATGCAGATGTAATTAATTTAATTAAATTAACCTTTTATGTTGCCATTTATGCTTTTATACTTTTTTATTATAGAGAAATGTTATTTTAGATATGAACGTTTTATATACTCTTCATTCATGAATATGAAATGATTAAGATGTCTTTTTAAAGCAATTAAAAACATAAAAGGCTAAATAAAAAAATACATTATGTTCTAGAATATTATTATAAGTAGACATTTTAACTGGTATTTCTATCACAAATAAACATTCAAACATGTTTTTTCATTGTGGTCATACAGTCAAACCAAAATTTATTCAGACATTTTCAACATTTCTCACTTTATTACAGTTTATTCATTATAGTTTGGAAAATGGTAATAAAATGTGACAAGAACTGTTTCAGAACAAATTTGTCTTGATAATGTCAGATAACTTTGAAGGAAAAATATGTCATAGATTGCAATCAACCAAAAATTAAGACATCTGTTAGTATGACTACATTTACACAACTATTAATACTTCAGTTACCAAGCAATTAATTTTGTTCAGTTGTTTCAGTAAAAAGGTCACATTAGCAATTAAAGAAAAACACTTGAGCAAAACATGGTCAGGTCAAAGTTTCTAAATAATTTTTTGGTCCCAAATTTTTTATCAATTTTACTGGTAGTCCAATTTTTTTTGAGTATATCATGTCACAGTTTACTTTATTTTGCTATCCTCACTTACATAAATTTACTATAGTGTCCTGCATCCACTAGTAAAAAAAAAAATGTAAAATTATATCTGGTGTTTAAATAATTTTTGGTTTGACTAGATTTCACAGTCATTTATATATTCCTGTTGTGTATTTTTAGGTAAAATAGCCACTGATGAGTTGATGAGGATGTGTGACACTCAAAAGCAAGATATAAATACAAAAAACATACGGAAAGACATTGAATCTGTGAGAATGAAATTAAAGACGCTGTGGAAGGTATAAACAACTCTTAACTCTTTTGCACAGAATAGTTCTAATTGTTTGCCACATTGAGGTATTTCATAAATAATATTTTTCCCATTTGCCTGTTGAGTGAAACTGCCATTGTGGTTTTCTGTTTATTAGGACTGTATTGGCTTGCCGAATGACGTGGTGGTTGAGGAAGATGCACACTTCATGTTAAGTGGAGGAGACTCCCTTCAGGCCCTGCGTTTCTGCGATGAGATCACTGTTGCCATGGGGACAACCTCTGTGGGCCTGCTGGAGGTCATATTAGATGGCTCTTTCTCAGATGTGGTTAGCCACGTCATGACAGAAACACACAACAACGCAGTACAGCCATCAAAGAAGAGAATGCTGGATGATTCAGGCTCTAAAGTTTCACCCAAAAGACATCACAAGGAAATGTCCACAGAGAATGCTTCAGAAAGCACAGCGGGTTTTGTAGTTCCCTCAGTGGGAAGGACTATGGGATTTGTAGTTGTAAGACGAGCTGGTGAGGTTACCAATTGGGGTTATATTCAGAAAAAACAGGAGAAAAACTTCTCAGATGCACTAGGAGCAAGCCAGACCAAATTTACAGTGGCAGATACTTCTGAAGACACTAATGTGGGTTTAATATCTAATCCTGCTATTAATAAGATCACAGCGCGCCATGTTCCTCAAGAAATTACTGAGATGTTACCCGTCACTAAGTGCGCAGGTATAGGTGAAGGTTCAAGGGAAGATCAGTCCGATGTCCTGCCGCTGGGCCTGCGGGTCCTCTGGAGCTCAGACACAGGCAGGTGCGTGGATGCCTCTCCAGTGCTGCTGGTGGGTCCTGATAGGACCACCGTGTTCATTGGCTCTCACTCGCACAGACTGCAGGCTCTTGACTTGTCCAACGGAGAGGTCATCTGGGAGCGTATCCTCGGAGATCGGCTTGAGTCTTCAGCTGCCATCTCCAAATGTGGAAGTCTTGTAGCAGTAGGTTTGTACTTAAAGAAACTAACATGGGAAAAATAAGTTCTATCTGCTTTCGCTTGACTTTTAGAAGTTTAAGAATTTGTGCATTTGTAACCTGACTTTAACTCTTTTTTTTTTTTAGGCTGCTATGACAGACAGATATATTTCCTGGATGTTTCCTGTGGGGACACTGTGTGGACGTTTGAAACTGGGGATGTGGTGAAAAGTTCTCCTACTGTAGACCCTAAATCTGGGCTGGTTTTTGCAGGGTCTCATGATGGCTTTGTTTATGCATTAGAGCCACTGGTAATATACAAGAGAAATACTTCTTTTTATTATTATTTCATTTTATTTTATTATATTTCTTAATTTGAAACTTAGTAATTTTGTATGTGCATATGTCATTTTTATTAATTTTTTTATATTTCTGTTAAGCTTTTCATTTCAGTGTTAGTTATTTAAGTTAGTCTAATTTTTATACAATTTTTAAGTTTGAGTATTTCTATTGTTCATTTCATCTTTTTCATATTTTGATTAGTTTGTTGTAATTAGCAATAATAATGTTGCTACAGCTAAATGTGTATTAAATTAGTTGTACGCTGTTTTTTTGTAATTATGTTCTTGCAGATTTTGTCTGTCCCCTTGACATTTCTCATACTTGTCTCTATTTCTCCCAGGCTAAGACTTGTGTATGGCAGCACTGTTGTGGAGGAGGTGCAGTGTTTTCATCCCCTTGCATCCACTTGTCTCTTAGACAGTTATACTGTAGTACTTTAAGTGGGAATCTCCACTGTCTTGATCCAGTAAGTAATCTAATCCTGAACTAATCCTAGTTATATTAAATGCAGGGGAGGGTCAAAGGTCATGTTTAAAAGGTAAAAATGTCTTGTCGTTCTTCATTAATTGTTTGTCCAGGACAGTGGAAAACTTTTGTGGACATATTCCAGCAGTGTCCCGTTTTTCTCTTCTCCTCGCTGCTCTGATTCCTCTGTCTTCATTGGTTCAGTAAATGGAAATATTATTGGAATAAGCCATTCTGGAGATACGGTGAGAGAAAAGGGAATAGTTTCCCTAAGAGAGGATAAATGAAATATATGACTTTAATCATGATTTTAATTCTTACTTTTCAATATGTTGGTCTTAATGGGTAAAGCAATGAACAACAACAATGCTTTGTTAATCTACTATGTATATTGCACTCATAATTCAAACCTTCATTCCCTTTAGCTTATTTTTAGCTAATTAAAAATAGGCTCTATCGTAATTATTTTACTCTTCAGATGTAACCCAGTAGAATTGCAGTGTAGAGATGATTATGAGAATGTCTACAGTGATTTAGAGTTGTTTGACTGCATTTTGTGCACTAGTTTGATTTTAGTTTCATTATTTTGCAGTTGTGGGAATTCTCCACTAAAGGACCAGTCTTTTCATCGCCATGCGTTTCCTCTTGGACGTTTTGGACTAATCAGTCGGTTTCTACATCACCCAGTCACACAGTCACATGCGGGTCACATGACGGTCATGTATACTGTATAAATGGAGATAATGGATCATTACTGTGGCAGTTTCAGACCACAGGCAAGGTGTTTTCTACTCCATTTGTGTTTGACGGCAATCCGTGGGGTTTGAGGACACTAGTGGCTATGTGCTCCACTGATGGAAAGGTGTGGATTTTAGATGGAGAAAGCGGCACACTGAAGGCCACCTTGTCATTGCCAGGCGAGCTTTTCTCTTCTCCTGTCGTATGGGGGCGCAAGTTAGTGGTGGGATGTCGTAATGATTATGTCTACTGTCTAGAACTGACCAAACAGTGATTAATCACAATGATGACCCCATGTGCAACTGGAAGTATATTTGAAGTATATTTTTATATACAACTCCCAAAACTGCCTATTAAAAAAATTACATGGATATATATTCAGTATACATTATATGTATATATGTCCTGCAAAATACATAAATGTATTTAAATGATTAGTTCACTTCTGGAACAAAAATTTCCTGTAATTTACTCACCCCATGTCATCCAAGATATTCATGTCTTTCTTTCTTCAGTCGAAAAGAAATTAAGGTTTTTGAGGAAAACATTCCAGGACTTTTATCCATATAGTGCACTTCAATGGAAGCCAACGGGTCCAAATTCCAGTTTCAATGCAGCTTCAAAGGGCTCTACACAAGGAATAAGGGTCCTATCTAATGAAACGATTTGTCATTTTCAAAATAATAAATAAGTGATTTGTATACTTTTTAACCACATCTTGCACTAGTTCTGCGTTGCGCATGCGTGACTTCACACATTACGTAATCACACTGGAAAGGTCACGTGTGGTTACTTCAACTTCAAAATCATCCAACATTGTTGTTTTACCTTTTTTTGTAAACAGTTAATCACAGTTAGTGCGAGATAAGCATTTGTGGTTAAAAATTATACAATTTGTATGTTGTTTTAGAAAATGACAGATCCTTTTGCTAGATCTTCCCTTATTCCTCAGCTGTGATCGTGTAGAGCCCTTTGTAGCTGCACTGAAACTGCAATTTGTACCTTTAACCCACTGGGCACCATTGAAGTCCATTATATGGAGAATAATCCTGAAATGTTTTCCTCAAAAACCTTCATTTCTTTTCGACTGAAGAAGAAAGGCATGAACATATTGGACGACATGGGAGTAAGTAAATTACCAAGATATTTACTCTGGAAGTGAGCTAATCCTTTAACATTAAAGTACATGTTTGTGCAGGAAAACAGGAGTTTCAGTCCACCGAGTTCAAACAGCTTCCTTTAATGTTCTCTACATATTTCATAACATTTGCGTCACTTTTTCTGTAATGGGTTTTTCTAAAGTGAAACAAAAAAAGTGCAATTATCAACAAACTTTTTGTTTTATATCACATACAACACTGTTTACGCTACACTATTGCACACGACCAATGTAAAAACAAAGTGACGCGACTGCAGTTCAGGAGATCTCCAAAGGAATACAGTCTGCTTTGTTTCACCTCTATACATACATACATACCTACATACATTACATACATACAACATTACATTAGATAGTGGAGTCAGTGGCTCTGCTGAGAGATCAAGGCTTCCGTTTGATAACTTCCATCATTTAGCAGATGCTTTTTATCCAGAGCAACTTCACCTACAAGGACAATCCCCCCTGGAGCGATCTGGGGTTAGCTGCCTTATTCAAGGACGTAGAGGTGGTGTCCGTTAATAGTCCATTTGTTCACTCACCAGAAATGCCCCCTTTTTTGTAAAGGGTATTTCCATTGGCTAGACCTCTTGTTCTTACTCCCCTCCACCCCGGGGCGTTGCATTTGAAACACTGATCTCCCATCACTTAGCCGTGTTGCAGGTTTTGCTAATTAGCGGTAAAAGAGATGCTAGCACACGCTACGCCAGGATAGCATTGTTTATGTTACAGCAAGCAGGCGGATCCCAGGCAACCAATTCTACAGAAACAGGCGGGTATAGACACTGCAAGAAGTAGATTTTTCATCAATTGACAGCACGGCTCAAGTGCATATATAACTATGTTGTCATGGAAAAATTCATCGTTAGTTAATTACATGAGTAAACAGTGCTGACGTGTCATTATCGTGATGATATTTAGCAATAGTTAAAATGACAGTACTCACAGTTGTCACGGACACAGTGAAGATCTTTTTTACTTTGCCAAGATATCAAATTTAATAAGTTAGAAAATAAAAAAGTGACAATGTCTGTCCGTCGGCAAGGTCTAAGAGTGCCAACTCATTTGAGTGTGTACATGGAAAAAGAAAACCAGAAAAATTACAAAACCGTTTATCCGATTTACATGCTTGTGGGAGCGAGGAGTGAAATTTGTGAAGGTTTCATCAGCTGTGTTATTATTAGCCCTTGAATTGCTTCCCAGAATTGTCACCAAAGCAATAACATACTTTCTTGTTTTACTTGAAATGTTACATTTTTACTTAATGTGATCCACTCATATTGTTTTAGTAATATCTAGAATCAACAGCTTGACATGCATTGTGTATATACACAGTTAACCACTGGCAACTTTAAAGATATGAAGGGCTGCAACTTCTCTGAAGATTCTAGGGCTTGTTTGATTGGCTGTGACACAAAATGAGTAAATATACGTGTGATGCATGTTATTGCAATAATCCTGTATATTGAAAACCATAGGGACGGGCTGATGTAGTTGTTTATCCAACATTTTTGTCACTATTATTCAGAAATGCCTGATTGCTTAAAAGTAAAGTATAGACTTTTTGTTCAGAGTAAGAAAAGAGCTGGAGTGCAGTGATGGCTAAGTGATGTGGATGAAGGAGATGACTTATTTGCGTTTTCACTGGTCATTTGATGATCTGTGGGCAGTCACTCCAGGCTTTGGCCTTACGCTTTGCTAGAGCAAGCCAGGCAGGCTCGGTTGAAACCTGGGTAGTGTCACCAGGAGGGAAGCGCTTTGTCACATCTTTTGTTGCTGGCGGAGATGGTGTAGAGTCTGTAATTTCAACTGTCGAAAGAAAGAAAGAAAGAAAGAAAGAAAATCACTATGAAGACTTAGAGATTGCTCTTTTATGCTTTTGTTGTGGTTAGATATGTCGTTTTTAAAAGCACATCATGATGGGAACCATGTCTGAATCCCACTCTAAATACAAATCCTACATTACAGTTAAGCATAAGACCCAAAGTTACCAAAAGCAAGTATAACCTAGTATAAAGCTACTTAAAGGAAATTTAATCAAATACATTTTTTTTTTACCGGTGACTGAGCTGGGCAAGGTGTTGGCTTTCTTCAAGTTGTCGCGTCGTTCAAATCGGGCCAGGAGTGTGTCTGGTCTCTTATTCTCATCTGCTGTTTGAGGCTTGAGAGGGCTGGAACTTCCATTGCCCTTATCGTCTGTGGGACTGACCAATGCAGGCTTTCAGAGACAAACAACACCATATTGTAATTATATGGAGCAGAATTTTGGACCTAAAAAAATTCCTAAAAGACGAGGTTACCCAGAACATCACCATATAAATAGAAAACAAGTGATCAACAAAATGTTACTTGTCATGGCTGGTAAAATTTATGTGAACGCGAAGGTTGTTATTGTTTGTTGCATTATATTGGATTCCAGATGGTTAAAACTTACTTTGATTACAATTTTACATGTAGTACCAACAGTATAGATGGTTAATGGGATAGTACACCCATTAATTACTCAGCCTCATGTCGATTCAAACCCGTAAGACCTTTGTTCATCTTTAGAACATAAATTATGATATTTTTGCTGAAATCCGAGAGCATAGACAGCAATGTAACTGAAACGTTCAAGGCCCAGAAATGTAGTAAGGACATCATTAAAATAGTCCATGTGACATCCGTGGTTCAACCTTAATTTTATGAAGCAACGAGAATAAATATGTTAAATAAATTTATTTCTGTTTTCTTTGCGCACAAAAAGTATTTTCGTAATCCTTACTACTTACCTCAGCCTTGCGTGTCAGTTGCGTTGCTGTCTAAGCTGGGTCAAGAAAGCTCTCAAATTTGTGTTCCGAAGAAGAGGGAAGGTCTTACGGGTTCAAAATGACATGAGGGTGAGTAACTAATGATAGAATCTTTGGGTGAACTATCCCTTTAATGATAATATATTGTGTGGCTATATTTATAACGTATACATACACTTTCTCTGTCCCTTGTCTGTTTCTCAGCCAGCTTAGCTTCTCTCTGGCTCCTCTTGTCCTCTCGGTTTTGCTGCTGTTCTCTAAAGCCTTTCTGCTTTTGTAGTGCCAGAGTGATCCAAAGTGGTCCTGTCTCTTTCTCTTGTGTCCGTGAGCTGTCCAGAGAGTGCCTGGCCTGCAGAGAGGGTTTTTCTGTGAAGGAGAAGAAATGCAGAATGTGTCAAATTGACAAGTCTGGTTTTCCTGTGGAATTGGGCCACTTTAACACTGTTGCCGCAGGTTATTTTTCATGTCCGTGGGTTGAAGCGCCCCCAATAACATTATATTTATCCCCTGAAATGCAAATTTTATCAGAGGAACCCGCCAAAAACAATGTGTATTTTACCCTCCGGAATGCGTTTTGTACCGGTGAATCCCTTAACGCGATTGGGCTAGTTTTGAGTAGCAGCTGGGCGGATTTTGGTGTGAAAACCTGGCAAACTTGTCCAGTGTTGTACTGCCTAGAACAGGGGTGCCCAAACTTGGTCCTGGAAGGCCGGTGTCCTGAGTCTAGCTTCAACTTGCCTGGACACACCTGTCGGGAAGTTTCTAGTTGGGGTTGGAGCTAAACTCTGCAGGACACCGGCCCTCCAGGACCAAGTTTGGGCACCCCTGCTCTACATAAATAGTATGCAGAAAATAGAAATGTTTATAAGGTAGGATAAGAATATTGTTAGTTAAAGTTCTGGGAGTATTGAGGTTTGAATCATAGCTTTACAGTGCTTGAGTATTTCCAACCTTTTTTAATTAGTTCTGTCCTGCGATCTGTTTTTTCTCTCCATGGGATGCTGATGGATGGAAAAAATGACTTCTTTTCTTTAAGCTCCTCCTCTCCTTGTCCGTTTTTGTGGGATGGTACGGATGCTGCAACTTCTTCCTTATGATCACTGCTTTGCTCAGTATCTGCCTGTTCTGCTTGCACTGTCCTTTGTGAAATCATGTCCCCTGAAGTCCTTCTGCCAGGTTTCGGGAGAGGAGAGTGTGGAGGTGTGGCACCTTCAGATGGTTTGGGGGAGGTAGCTGGTTTTTGGTAAAGTGGAGGCTTGGGGACAAAGTTGTCGGCTTCGGTGCGTGCCAAAGGGAGAGTATTTCTGCTAAACTTACTTCGAGATTCTTTACTGGGTGCTGCAGTGGTTCGAAATCCGATAATCTCTTGAGAAACAGGGCTAGACTTTTCTGAAAGTGTAGAAGTGTCAGAGTCTTGGTCAATGGAGGTGAGAGGCACTGGGACACCTTCAAAACTGTCTCCTGCACTGTACCTTTTCTTCCTCTTCTCTGCCGATTGTTCATTGTGGAAGCGAAGAGAGTAGTTGGTTCTTCTCAACTTGATTCCAAAAGGTGAGGGCCGATCATCGCCACTCTGATCCTTCTGATCCCCTTCATCCTTTGCATCAAAGTCTTCTGATTCTGCCTGACTTGAAGATCCGGTCTCGGATCTCTGCGACTTGGGAGATCCATGTGGCGGACTGGGAACAAGGAAGGAGGGGAGGTCTTTGGCAAACATGCATTCTTCAGCACTATCTGCGATGCGGACAACTTTGCTTCCTCTGCTCTGGATCTTGGTACCTAAAGAGGGCAGCTCTGATTTTAGGACAGGGGGAGTTTCTGTAGAAGGTGATTCTGTTTTCACACCATCTTTGTCTTCTTGCCCAAAACTTTCTGAATTCCTGTTGGAATCAGCAAATTTCTTTCTGGCTGGTGTGATGGAAAACTTAGCACTGGCTGACATGGTTTTCCTGAGGTTGGTGTGAGAGAATGGCACTGTATTTAAATCCTCACTTATCGGTCTGCGACTCTGATCTGGGTATTCTGGGTATTTTCCGTCCTCAGCACCTTTGAAAATTTTGGATCGGATACTTGCCCATTCTGCCAGGACAGCAGCATTGGATTGGTCTGCAGATAAGGAAGACTCGTATAAAGATTTGGTTTTTCCAGATTTACGATCTGGCGAAGTCTTGCTCTTGGTTGGAGGAGTACCCATGGCCTTTTTGCCTTCTGAAATGCCAAGAAGGGACTTGCAGGCTGTGTCCTTGATCTGATCTAAATTGACTGCAGTTCCACAAAGTTGAGCTCCTGTCACAAGTATTGCAGTATGTGGGACATAAAGAGATGAAGACAGAGTTGGTGAATCTGTGCCTCCTGGCGAAGGAGCTTTGGCTCCCTCCCTGCTTTCAGCTGTTGTTTCACCCTGCTGGCCAGTTGATGGAGTAACAGGACTGAGGTTGACCTTCTGGAATAGTATCTGCTTCTCGCCCGAAGAGACTTTGAAAGTAAAAGGTCTCTGTCTCTCCTCCATCTCTCTCCATCTCAATTCTTCTGCTTTTCTCTTCCATTCTGGGTCAGTACCTCCAGCTTTCTCCTCTTGCTGTTGCTTCTTTCTTTCCTCCTCTTCCTCCAATCTTTTCCTCTCAGCCTCCTCTTGTCGGATTCTTTCCTCCTCACGGAGGCGTTCCTCTTCCTCTCTCTGCCGTTTCTCCTCTAACTCTTGAATCCTACGTTGTTCTGCCTCCTCCTCCTCTTTTCTCCTTCTCTCTTCCTCCTCCCTTTTTCTTTGCTCTTCAAGGCGAAGACGCTCTGCCTCAAGTTCCTGCTGCCTTCTCTCCTCCTCTGCTCTTCTTCTTTCCTCTTCCTCTTTCCTCAATCTTTCCTCCTCTTGCCTCTTTCGCTCTTCCTCAAGTTTTATTCTTCGCTCCTCCTCTTCTTTCCTTCTTTCTTCCTCTTCCCTTTCTTTCCTTGCCTCTTCCTCTCGTTGCTTCCTCTCCTCTTCCTCCTTTTGCAGCCTTTCCTCTTCCTCTCTGCGGCGCTTTTCTTCTTCTAGCCTTTGCTCCTCGATTCTCCTTCGTTGTTCTTCCATCTTCCTCAATTCCTCTTGTTCCCTTCTCTGAAGCTCAAGGCGTTCTAGCTCCTCCTCATGAAATCTTCGTCTCATCGATTTCTCTGTGGGTTCATAATCCTCTTTGCTTCTGTGGATAATGTTATAGTCCTCTCCTGACAAATCAAAGACTTCTTCGTCCTTTGGTGTTTCAGATTCCTCTTGCAATTCAGCGAGATCCTCTTCGTGAAACTCCTGAAATACATTAAAGTTACAGAAGTTATTACTTTAGACACTGTCTTTCTGTATGAACAGTAAGGGTAAGTAAACCCTAACTTTTCTATGAGCTCTTTAACATAACTTCAAACGTAAAAACTATCCTAACAGACACTGTTCACATGTAGAATAACACCTTTACCTGTGTGAACCTTCGGTGTTTGCGTGACACCCTCTGGTTCTTCGGTTTGACAGACAGTTTATGTTTGGCAGCAGTGTTGTCCAAGCGTGGGACAGACTGAGGGACAGCATCTAGATTGATGGACTCAATTGTGCCAGGGGGAGGTGGACGCTTAGTGCGTGGGGATTTGACTGGAGTTCTGTGCTGGACCATGTCATGGCTGACAGCCTAATTGTAAAGCAAAAACACAAGTTTGTGACAATGGGAGATCAGGATTTCAAACTGTATGTATGGGGAATCAATGTATTTATAGTTTGACAGTATCACAGTTTCCTGCAGATTAACTAGAGCATGCCATTAGCAACAACGTTACTGACAAAATGTATTTCTTGAATGCACTAAAAGTTGCATTCAATGAAAGTGATAATAATTATATAATAATTTGGAGGGCTTACTTTTTCCTTAGCTTCTGGTTCTGGTGGCTCATTCTCCACCTGAGCAAGAACCCTCAGTGGACTTCGTGGTACCTCTTCTTCATCTGAGCTACCTTCATCTCCCTCACTCTTTCTAAGTGAAGGAGGTCTCTGACCAAATTTGATATTATGTCCAATTTGCTTCTGTCAACAAAAGCATAGAGCGTAAAAAAATACTTATTTTGTTTCTTTCTTTGTTTTGCTGCCTGCCTTGGAGTACTGAAGATACCAACATAACAAAACAATCTAAAATAAAATGCATAAATTCGGTGCAATGCTTGTATAAAATTGGTGTTGGTAAGGTTGGTAACACTTTAACATTTTAAGGACCAATTCTCACTATTAACTAGTTGCTTATTAGCATGAATATTACTAGCATATTGGCTGTTTATTAGTACTTATAAAGCACATATTAATGCTTTATTCTGCATGACCATATTCTACAACCCTTGGCTTAATCCTACCCATACCTAAACTTTACTAACTGTTAATAAGCAGCAAATTGGGAGTTTGTTCAGGGAAAACACTTAAAGGAAACCTTGAGTATTAAGATTTGTATGGCTTAGTAAAATGTAACTGATGTCTCTTACTGAAATATGTAGTGGAACGTTATTTAAAAAATCCACATCATTTATACATATTTTGGACTATGGGGGGGCCATTATTTCGATGACATGAAATGGTTGCACTCTGTGAGCTGCTGGCACTACCTGTTGCACTTTTTACCACAACGCAACTCAGAATAAACAACTCAGAAAATAAAATACTGATACGATGACCACAGCTATTGAAAGAGCTTATAGGTGGTTTTGGATATAAGTGTAGGCTTAAAGGAGAACTCCACTTCCAGAACAACAATTTAAAAATAATTTACTCACCCCCTTGTCATTCAAGATGTTCATGTCTTTCTGTCTTCAGTCATAAAGAAATTATGGTTTTTAAAACATTTCAGGATTTTTCTCCATATAATGGACTTCATTGGCGCCCTGATTTTGAACTTCCAAAATGTAGTTTAAATGCAGCTTCAGCGGGCTCTAAACCATCGTCTGTGTACTCAAAAAGGTATGGCGAAAAACTCTTCTCCTACAACTTCCTACAAATTTTCTCCTACAACTACAGAATTGTCCAACATAGTTGTACCTTTTTGTTTGTAAACAGTGTTTGACCTACTTGCACCCCTTAGTCTTTGGGCGTTCGTTTTGTAAATGCTGGGTCTGTAGTTCCGCTTACGTTCCGCGTAACCTTACAGCGTGATTCTGTAGTACATAGCGTTGTGGACGTGCATCCCAAGCTAGTGCTACACAAGCTTTTGTGCTTAAAAAGTACACAATTTTTTTTAAAAAGTGACCGATCGTTTTGCTAGGTAAGACCCTTCTTTCTTGGCTGGGATTGTCTAGAGCCCTTTGAAGCTGCATTTAAACTACATTTTGGAAGTTCAAAATCAGGGCACCAATGAAGTCCATTATATGGAGAAAAATCCTGAAATGCTTTCCTCAAAAACCATTATTTCTTCACGACAGAAGACAGAAAGACATGAACATCTTGAATGACAAGGGGGTGAGTAAATTATTTGTAAATTGTTGTTCTGGAAGTGGACTTCTCCTTTAAACCAAATGCTGTACCATTGATTTTCCCCACAAGGAGTCTAAATGCCCCCGGATATCAAGTGATATACGCTCTGAGAAACTCCCTCAGTGGCTGTGGTGTCATAATAAGTGTCAGCGTGTTTACATCTTGCCAGGATGGCATCTAGTGTTTCTTGTCTCTACTGTAAGCTCTTTCAATAGCTGTGGTCTACTAAAAGCCTTAAAGGCATCAGGGCTGAAGTGGAGAGAACAGACGTGGGTCTTTAGGAAGTTTCTTTGTCAGAGGCATCTTCCCATTCTTTTCTCCTCTTCTTATCGCTAGGAAAGCAGTGAAGTCTTGCATCGCTTCTCCTGTTTCCCTTTGACTGAAAATTGCTACCAAAAGCTGCACAATGTAGCACTGTCTCAGTATTTTATTGTCCAAGTTGTGTTGCGGTAAAAATAGCAACAGGTAGCCCAGTAGCTCACTAAGTGCAACCCTTTTGTGTCATCAAAATTATGCCACCCCCCCATAGTCCGAAATATGTATGAAACAACAGTGTAAATCTTTAATGGGTTTTCTACTACATGTTATAGTAAGTTTACGTTATATTAAGCCATTCAAGTCTTAATACTCACGGTTCCCTTTAATAGTGAATATGTGTTCCCTATTCTGAAGTATTATCGTAAAGTTTGGTGCAAGACTTAATTTTGCGCATATGAACATTTTTACTTATGCTGTAGGTGTGAGAAATCTCACCTGAATGTTCCTAACTTTGTCTGAAACGTTCTCCTGAGACATTGTCTGTCCTGGATATGTCTTCTCTGAGTCCTCTGGGATAAATACACTCTCGTGTGAAAAAGCTCGGGACCCTAGGGTGTTTAACTCCCTGTGAACACGATATGAGCACACTGTTTAATTACAGCATTTCTATGAATATTTTCAGTACACAATTCAACAAATAAACTCAGCACAAAATAAAAGCAATACATTTAGCATAAATTAAAAATGCCAGACCAAGCTAAAATGGTTATAAAATTTTACCTTAGATGCTGATCATTCTCCTCATTAACTGAGACCACCCCATTGCAAACGTCGTCAGTGGAATGGCTAGGTTTAAGTTCAGATCCCTCAAACCCACGTTCTGCTTCCCTTCTTTTCTTCTTCCCAAATAGTCGCCGGAATGGCTGGAATTTGCCCTGCCGTCGCCGCTCTGGTATAAAGTTGGGTCGGTGGGAGAAAAGAAAGATGACAAATAGTCAATAAGCAGCAATAACCATACAGTATATACAAAAATGTGAACATTTTTAATTGATGTCCATGAAATGGAGGACCAGATCAGAGGCTATGGCGTCAGGTTATATTGGGGGTAAGCATTTATCCTGAAAGAGGATTTTATAATTATGGTGACCAGATGTCCTGTTTAAACAATCAGTAATGTCAAGGTGCTACAAAGCCCTATGATCTTAAAAAAAGGGATCAAGGTAAAAAAAGAAGGCCAACAATTAGAAGCCATTTGCTACAAAGTCAGTGTTATAAAGATTTTATCAGTAACATTTATCACTGTCACTGTAATCCACATCAGCAATCATAGATGAGACGCAATAGAGGCAGCAACTGCAAAACTTTTAAAAGCACCTAAATAGACAACATGAATACATGAATAAACAACTGAGCATCTTGAATATTGTTCAGATTTTTCAGGGGTGAAATCACAGGGGGGTGTTGTAGGTTCCTCACAATCTACTTAAACATCTCAGCCTGCTCACTGGAGGCTTTGAAAGGAAATATTCTTTTTAAAGCTACTTGGATAGATATGTATTGTAAGGTGCCATACAAATAATTTAAAGTATACTGGGTTTAGGTTTTACCTCATGCTAAATAAGCTACTTTCTTTCCCATCCGTTACTTATGAAAAACATTGAGGAGCATTAATCTGAGCTTCATGACCAACAATAACACCAAAGTTTAAAAACTATTTCCTAACCTAAAAAAACAACCCAAAACAATTATAAAGAAAACATTTATACAATAACTCTCAACCTACCAGTTGAAGTTGAAATCTGCGAGTGCAAAGTGTCTCTGGCATGACTGAATCATTTAACGACATTAAACCAATGATAAGGCAAGGGACCTTTGGGTTGTAAAGAGTGTCTAAGTCTCCACTTCCTGACAATAGAAAGTCATTAAGGACCATAAACACTCTGGAGATAAGAGCAGCTCAGAAAGCACTGTTCACGAATGATATTACATATAAAACATGCCAGATCAAATAATAGCTACAGTTGAAGTCAGAAGTTTACATACACCTTGCAGAATCTGCAGAATGTTAATTATTTTATCCACAAGAGAAAATAATAGTTGAATTTATAAAAAGACCCTGTTAAAAAGTTTACATACACTTGGTTCTTAATACTGTGTTGTTACCTGAATGATCCACAGCTGTGTTTTTTTATTTAGTGATAGTTGTTCATGAGTCCCTTGTTTGTCCCTGAACAGTTAAACTGCCCGCTGTCTCACAAATTCTTTGGTTTTTTAGCATTTTTGTTATTTGAATCCTTTTTGACAATGACTATATGATTTTAAGATCCATCTTTTCACACTGAGGACAACTGAGTGCAACTATTACAGAGGGACTTTTTGAATTTGAAGATTAGGGTAAATTAAACTTATTTTGTCTTTTGTGGAACATGTATCTTCTGTATCTGAATCAAATATCTTCTGTAGCTTCTGAAGGGTAGTATGTACTAAATTAAAAAAATATATGATATTTAGGCAAAATGAGAAAAATGTACACATTCTCATTCCTTTCAAAAGTTCCCCCCCCCCCCCCCCCCCAGCTCTTATTGCATAATTTTTTCTTCTGGAGCATCAGTGAGGGTTTGAACCTTCTGTAATGGTTGCATATGAGTCCCTCAGTGTCAAAAGATGGATCGCAAAATCATACAATCATTGTTGGAAAGGGTTCAAATACACAAAAATGGTGAACAACCAAATAATTATGGAGACCTTAAGTTTTTTTTCTTAAGAACAGTGGGCAGTTTAACTGCAAAGGGACTCATGAGCAACTATCACTATAAAAAAACACCTGTGGATCATTCAGGTAACAACACAGTATTAAGAATCAAATGTAAACTTTTGAACAGGGTCATTATTATAAATCCAGCTATTATTTTTTCTTGTGGACTATATCTAAAATGTCTTTTATGTGAAATATCTTATTCAGGTTAGTACTAAATAAAAAATAACATGCATTTTTTATGATCCCCCTCATTTTGGTAAAATAATTAACATTTTGCAGATTTAATGTTTTTGAAGGAAGTCTCACCAAGGCTGTATTTATTTGATAAAGGATACATTAAAACAGCAATACTGTGATATATTATTGCAATTTAAAATAACTATTTCCTGTTTAAAATGTAATTTATTACATTTGTTACATAGAAATCATTATCATATGCTAATTTGGTTCAATTATGCTGCTTCCCAGATAGCACACGTACTTCTGCAAGATGTCTGTTAAAGATCACTTGATCTGAAAAGCACCTGCTGTGTACAAACAAACGTCTGACAGACGTCTGTAAAATGTCAGTTTTTCATCCATTCTAAATCATTAACATCTTAAAGACATCTAATAGGAAACATCCTACAGACGTATTGCAGATGAGCAAACACTCTAAAAAAAAATACATCTTCAAGATGTAAATGCAAATGTCAAATAGACATCTCCATGATGTATGTGTGCTATCAGCATTAAGATTTTTTTTTCAGAATTCTCTGATGAACGGAAAGTTCAGTATTTATGTTAAAATAGAAACATAAATACTGAACTTTATGTTGTTTTACTGTCAACTTTAATAACTTCACATAATTAGAGATTTTGACTTACTCTATTTGATAATCAGCCACCTTAATTATTCAATTCCCTTCTGTTCTCTATGTGTATGTGTAAAGTTTGTCTGTTACAGCCTGCAGGTCTCTTCTTGGTCCTTCTGAATGTATAAGCACACCATAAGCACTCCACCAACTAAAACATCTCCAGACAGTATTTTCTGTTTTTATGTACGTTTGTGTGAATTTCTAAGGCTCACAAATGCATGTTTGACTGACTCTCTGTGTTGTAGGAGCTCCAAGTGAAACGGCTGGGGTGACAGGGCCACTCTACACCACAGAGTAGATAAATTCAGCCAGAGATCGGCGTGGATCTGTTACAGGCTAAAAGTGGAAAGTAGTGTGGAGTTACACAGTAAGTGTGTTCCTGCTCAAAACACACTGGCACAATAACAAAGAAAGTAAGACGTGTAGTACCTGCCGTCGGTGACCACTTTTGTTGATTTGAATTCCTGAAGTTATTACCGTTCCAGAGTTTACTGCTTTATGAGCGTCTATGACTGGATGATTTTATGATTTCTCCTATTTTTTCTTATCATTTCCCTATCAAAGCTTCGTTAAAGTCACAATCTGTTCCCAGCTGCTACTACTCCATTTCTCTGGCCCACAATGCAGTGCTGCAGGCGTCCTCAATCACTCAGGCATATGATGTGAGTGGACACCACTCAGCCAGAGAAACAGCCCTCGATGTGTCTCCCTTGTAGTCCTCCATACTACAACCACTATACACTCAAACACGGCCCTCTGTTTCTATGAGTGTCAGTACTGCTAAATACATTCACTCAGACCTGACTGTTCCTCTCACTTCTTCACAAAAGCTAAAACACACGTCCGTCCTACTTGACAACATAAGAGTACTCAACCTCGCTCCTCCCACTCGTCATATAATGTTTTTCACCAGCACAGCAAAACCAATAACTTGTTTTTTTGTCGCACCACATGTAATGCCCACCTGAACCTGACTGTTCCCCTCACACTCCAAATTTCAGCAGTAGGGCATGATTAATTAATATATTTATCATAAGTAACCACATAATTAGCACTGTTCCTTTTGTCAGCAGCCTAACATTGAAATATATCCGTAACAACATAAAGAAACAAGCTCAAATTAAAGCATGCCACACTTCAGACAAACTGAAATAGAATGAAATTAGTCACACGTGAGACTTATTAATTGTTAATAAGTTAAATGTGGTTGTAAAGGTTAAAGGCACAAGGTTCACTGGAAAGGTGTGTAAACCCTGGACAGCAACGTGATTAGGTCATATTTAAAGGAATAATTCACACAGAAATGGAAAAAAAATGTACTCACGCTCATGTTGTTTTAAATCTGTAGGATTTCATTGTTCCCAGGTACAAAAAGGAGAAATTTTAGAGAATGTGTTGGTTGCTCTGCTTCATGCATTACAACGAATAAGGACTGGTGACAAAAAAAAAAGTGTGAAAACACCATAAAAGTGGTTCATGTGACTTGATTTTAAACACTTCTGAAGCCAACAGATCAAAGTTTAAGATAAAGAAATCTGGCAAGCAACTCTCATTGCATGAGGTCTAGCTCAAGGTTTGAAATAGGGCTGTCACTAATGATTATTTTGGTAATCGATTAATCTGACGATTAGTCGGATAGTTGTAGTTTTTTTGTAGCAATAAAAATAGACCTAAGTGAACAATAGCCTTTAAAATGAGTTAAAATACACATATGATAGCAATGAGGCAATAATAATTAGTTTAAATACAGTTTTAAAAACAAGAAATCATATGGTTTATTGAACAAAATTGTTAAAATACATAATCTATTATAAACAACAGAGCTAATGGGCTTATGTATTATTACAAATGCCTGCAGAGGGCGCCAACGGCCTGACAATTACTTTACACTTTTTACTGCGCAGTCTAATCCGTGTTTGATATCGACTCAACAACATTTAATTCAAATATCCAGTCCACTTAATCTTTAATATTGGGCCATTTCTTTATGACAGAAACGGTACAGCCACTGTAATTTCTTGAATATGTGGGCATCAAACCGTGTAAACTCAGAGTGAGGGATTAAACTTTTATTTTGAAATCGCGTTGAACCCATAGCATATTTAGAAAGCTAATAGTGTATTCTCTTGTGTTTGTGTAAGTTTATAAATGATTCACCTTACAAATCTAATGAAATAACATAAGTTGTGTTCCCAGATGAACGTTATAATAAATCCAAACTCGCAACAAAATGCAGAGATGGAGTTTGAGATGCACGTCCGTAACCTACATGCATGCGAATAATTAAAGCGCATATATTAAACCTGCATCTCATATATTTATTTAATTAAATCGCAGAGTTTGTGAATTCTTAATAGTATTATGCTTTATTATGATTTTTAAATAGGTTTAACATGTGGAATGCGCCACTTCCGGTATTTTGCCGACTACTGGACACCACTGATCTAACAGAACTCGGACGAAGAATCGTTCCAGCCCTAGTTTGAAGAACCACTTTTGTGGTGGATTTGCATCCTTTTTTAAGGCTCGAAATCTACCATCTTCCCATCCTCATTCATTGTAACTGCATGAAAAACAACTTCAAAGAAAATCTATAAAATTTCTCCTTGTGTTCCACAGAAAAAATGTCTGTATAGGTTTTAGTCTTCATCCGGGTGAGTAACTATTGACAGAATTGTCATTTTTGAGTCAACTATTCCTTTAAAGACACACAGGCACACAGAACACAGCACATAGTTTTTATTTGTGTGACTCTTTTTGAAACACCACACAGTTCTTAAAGAGACAGTGCTGATATAAAGACAGAAATTGTACTTCTTTAGCTGTTTGGTCACTGTCACTTTAATAGCAGGCCGTTTGCAAAGATCCTCACTCTGTTTTTGTTTACCTGGGCCTTCAGATACTGTTACCTCTACCCGCGCATCAAGCTTAGCCTCCTTACTGTCCGTCGCCATGGTTACGACGGGCTTTGTCTGCAGCAAGGGTAGGGGGGGGATAAGCGTGAACACTGAGTTATTTTCTTCACTGATGTGTTTGTGTGTGCAAGTCTGAAAAGAAAATGGTGGAGATGGCAATAATAGGAGATAGAAAGGCTTACAGAGATCATGAGGCACTTGTATTACTTTTCCTTTTATGCCACTTGGGTTCTGAAATGCTATTTCATGAAACCATTTTTTTCAAATACTTGATCTTAGCTTTTATTATCATTATAGTCTGTATGTGCTTGTACATAGTCTGCTTTTAGTCCTTATTTTTTGACATCACTTGGTTGTGAATAAAAGAACTATTTATTCTCAGTGGGAATTTGCTACGAATAGAAGATTGTGGTATCTTGACGGGACTGTAAATTTTACTTAGCTGAGTCTGAGTCTGGATATACACACCGTTATAATGCTTTTTAGTTATAATTTAATAATGTACTGCTGACAATATCAATAGAAAATGCACACAAACATCTTTTGTTTGCTGTATAGCTGATTGTTCTTATGTAGCTGTATTATATAATGTCATATCTCTCTGCAATTTCTACAAGATATACTATAACTATTGCAACTTAAATATGAAATATTCAGTGTAATAAATGGGCTAATATTCAGTCATTTGGTCATCGATAAACCCCTTTGGGATGACATAAGATCCTGATAACCCTTTTGGGATTTGTTTTTTGTGATGATGATCAGCTGACTGTATGTTATTCACATATATGACCCTGGACCACAAAACTAGTCATAAGTAGCACAGGTATATTTGTAGCAATAGCCAACAATACATTGTATGGATCAAAATTATCGATATCTCTTTTCTGCCAAAAATCATTAGGATATTAAATAAACATCTTCTTTGTGAATTTCCTACTGTAAATATATCAAAACAAATATGCATTACTAACAACTTAATTTGGACAAATTTACAGGTTAATTCGATTTTTTTTTTTTTTTTTTTTTTGCACCCTTGTTTGTTTGTTTGTTTGTTTTTTGGCTTTTTACACTAGATTGTGGGGCAGCCAGCATTGTTATTGTTTACTAAATGTAAAACAAACTGTATGTAAAATACAAATATTAGATGAAAAAATAAATTTAAAAAAATTGAAATGCAAGCAATTTACTAAAATAATATTTTTAAATGAAGAACTAAAATTACTAAACTAAACTAAAAAGTACTACTGAAATAAAAAAAAATATATATATATTTATGCAACAGATCTTTCCGGTCCTCGAATCTGATTGGCCAAATCCAACATCATTTTATAAATCTTTTTTTTGTGTGTCACGGAATGGAGTTTTAAAAGTTTTATAGGCGAGAATGTACTTGTTTAGACTTCAAATATGCAGTTTGTTACTAAAGATAACATCTATTTGAACATTTAATCAGATGATTTTGGAGATGTGAGCTCCAAATCTAACGGACAGTCTTTGGTCTCATGAATCTATTATTTGTTCCAAAGCAAATAGTTTTGGCTGAGGACTGAGTAGTTTGCACAAAAGAGGGTTTTTAAAGACACCGTGTTGTTGTTTCTTATGTATTTACACACTTGTGCCGTCGAACTGTTGCATAAACGCAATATTTTGCAGGTCAAGTGCCATAAGTAATCACAGCATGCCAATATACAGTCATATTGCACTGCTATGAGTGTGATATTGCATTTATACAACAGTTCGACAGCGACACAAGTATGACATTGCTCATATATATACATATATGCATGTAAAAGTGGCACACCTGTTTATTTTAATTTTTTTTGGTGACACATGCATATACGTGCTAGTTGAAGAACAAGCTTCTTATTGCGTGTGTGTGTGTGTGTGTGTGTGTTTGTATAACTGCAACGTATTATGTCTGTGAAGAGCATCACAGTTGTTTGTAGTGTGCACTCTACCTCCATATAGGTACAGCAGAATGCATTAACACATTATCATATTGGTCAGCAATCTACAGTAATGGCTTTTTAAGAAGCACTTTTTCTAATGGAACCAGCATATGAGTTACGAAGCAAGATACAGCACATTAGAAATAGCAAAACATATGTACTGTTTTGTCAACAGATTACCACAGATTCAGTTCAATTTGACTGGTCAGTCATAATAAAGCATGTTTTTCCCCAAATTAGGCTTTATTGTTCCATATTGCTGCTGGGATTCTTGCAAGCATTCATTCAGAATGCCAGGACAGAAAATGCCAAGATTTAAAATGTCGTTGGTTACTAAAACACATCGCCTCAAAACCTGCATTCCTTTTGGCAGACAAAAACCTTTTGGCAGCACAGTGTTGCACTAACTGTTAAACACAGCAAACTGTAAATGATTACAGTCTTACGTCATTCTTATGTACAAATGTGTTGTTTCTCTTTGTATAGGAAGACAGTGTCTTCTAATGGCTCACAGGGTCATCCTGAATGTCTCTCTGTCTGAACAGGCTCAGCTGTGACAAAAAAGCTTCATTTAAACAGATCAGTGTGTGTGTGTGTGTGTATCTGTTTTTGATTCTGGTCCAGATGTGTTTGTGCACATCTGCGACACAAATGTACACGTGGTCAAAACTGTGCATATTTGTCATGTTCTAGCTCATGGGCATACATTATAGAAGCTCCAGACAAAATGACAATGGCAGAAGCGCAAGTCGCAGCCACATGCACTGCAGCAGGACAGTGAAAATACCTCAGACAAACAAAAAAGGCAGCAGCAGAGCTACAGTAGGTTAGCTGCTAAGCTAGCGTTAGCCACTACAGTGCTAATTTAACCTCCTGTTGACGTTTATTGGTACAGGCTGACCTCACTACTAGGCTATATCACCAACTATCATTACAAACATTTCTAGCTCAGACCTGTCTCTGTCTGACCAAACCAGTAGGCAATAAAATGAGCTGTAAGTGGATTCTTGGAATGGTGCCCTGTAACTCCTGAACCTAAAAGATATGACTCCTTATTATAAGTCATAATTGAGGGGCCATAATGACCCTCATAAAACGATTGAAAATCCAAGATGACACACCCACCGAGTGTTCTTAAATACTGCAAATAACATTTATTAAAGATAAGGGTAGTGATCGCTGCAGCGCCTAATAGCTAAAAGTTGGGACTAAGGCCACATACAATACAGTTCAAACATTTGGGGTCAATAAAATAAACTTGTGAAAAAGCGTTGACTGAATGGCAGACTTTCCAGATGCTCTTAGAAGAATTAGCATTGATTAAGCAATCTTAATTTCACAAAAGAAGCATACACAGTCAACTTAAAATAATTTGTTACCTGGCTGGCTTAAAATTTTAACTTTAGTCAACTCAAAAAACTTTAAATGTTAAGTTGTACTAAGTGACAACTTAGATATTTGAGTTGATTCGACTTAAAATTTTAAGGCAGCTGGGTAACAAGCCCATCTTTTAAGTAAGTTTAACAAACCAATTTTTTTGTTTAGTCACTTAGTACAACTTAACATTTCAAGTTAACTAAAATTTGAGTTGAATGAAGTTAAAAATGTAAGGCAGCAGGGTAACAAATTATTTTAAGTTGACTCAACAAATTGTGTGTGTTTTTTTTTTAAGCAGATTATACAGTATGAATATTTGTAATGTGGCCTAGAGGCACAGGAATCAATTTTACAAAATTATTTATTGCCATTCTTTAGCATAATGTTGCTTTCTGTAGCTAATAGAAGACAACTTATGTGGTTATTTCTATGCCAATAGCAACATTTAGGGTTATAAGCAAATAACATGTAATGCATTAACTATAAAGTGTGAATGTTTTTTTTATGCACAAAGTGCCATATATTATTACGATAGCAAGCTAGCTTTACTCATACAATGGGACGGCTTGAAGGAACAGCTAGAAATCACTGAAGCAAAATGGGATGGCTGACTGCACAGCGTATAGCAAAGCTTGTCTAGCGGCCTGTGCTTACCGAGCACAAAAGCACACTTTTACCTAGTTCAGCCGCGCAGCTGGAAAGAGCTGCACACCACTGAAGGAAAACCTTAGGGAACATGGATTCAACCCTCTGCACCTTGATTTACAAAGCTCTGTTGCTGCTCCTTGGTGCTTTAGGGAAAAATATAACACAACCATTGAATCAGCTTATAGAGCTCTATTAAAAGTAGCAATAACAGCATGCCACATCTTAAAAGGCTTTATTGGAGTATGAAGGTTACTAAATCTAATTATGTTGGTTTTGGATGAATGATGGTTATGGAGATCAGATGAACACAGATCTTTCATCAATAGCCCATAAGACCTCATTGGATGTCAGGGTTGCCTTTCAAAGCATGACGAACCAGGCAATTCTGATCCAAACGTTACTCTTATGAACTGAACCTTGTGTAACTTGCAGTAATATAAATAGGAACCGGGGCTAGTTGTCACACTTTTACTTAAGTGTAGGTTGATTTGAACAATATTGCCTAGGAAAAACATAGTACAGCTCTTTATGGGTTAAGCTGTCACTTTGGGAAACTGTAAACAAAATATACATGTAAAATATTTTAGACAATAAAAACTGAAATTATATGACATTATAACATACACAACTTGTGACACTTGCACCAACATATAATTTCTAATAACTGTATGAAAATGTATAGAACTTAGTTCCAATCTTTTTAGGTGTTACAAAAAAAACTGATATTAACATTTTTGTTCAAAATTGTTCTTTTTTTAAGATTTAAGAGTTTGAATCCAACATACAAACAACTGCTACCAAGCAAGCTTCAGTACAAATTGTAAAAACCTGTTTAGTGAGATATACTGCCATTGTGACAATTTCCCCATGTGACAACGAGTCCCGGTCTCACTTATAATATAACATATATATTAAGTATATAATATATATGGCAAATTATTTTAAACACTACTTTAATACTACACCACTTTACTAGACTCCTAATCCGCCAAATAGACATTATATGCAACCACTTTCACTCAGCACTCAGTCTGCAGTCACAGACATCAGCAAGCTCTATAGTCAGCCCTTGTCTCTTTTTCTCAAAAAAACAAACAAAAGTCATTTATCTACGACTGGAAGGAAAAAAAACGGTGCAGAAGGTTGTTTGTGTGAATCTGCAAGAGACTAGTCTAGGGTTTTTTTGTTTGGTTGTTTTTTTTTTGTTTTTGTTTTTTGGAAAAACAATGGTTCTGTAATGCACAAATCTAGAATTTCCTTTTGGTATGATTTATTATTGATATGGGCCATACTACAGAATTGGTTCATACTGCTGTCCAACCAAAAACACACAATTAAGTATAAGTAGAATAAGTATTCAAATCGTAGATGTTTACTAAGATCCTTCTATTATCTGTTGAAATCCACAATAATATTCAAAATACTAGTAAGCTTTAAATGTATAAAAGTATCATTTATTGGGTACTTCCAATTGGGAGGTGACTGTCTTGAACCCTAACCCCTAACCCTAAATTTTTTTTCTTAATGTTTTTTATATATATAATTTTTTTTTCTTTGTAAATAAAATTATCAAACTTTAAAAAATGTCTTACATTTTCATGTCACTACTGAAACAGTGTATGTTTTAGTCCATTGGCTGAGTCTGATTTTAACTACACACCTACATTTATGATCAGGAAATATTCCTGTGACCCCTTATGGATACAAGGTGTGAGTATATGCCCCATAATTTTGAGGTAAATGTGTTCAAAGGTTCTGTGTGTAACTTTAAGGAACGTCACTACCAAACTTTTTGCAGACTTTTTTGGGAGTTATATGCAATTTTTTTTTTGCATTTTGGAATGTTTTAGTAGTGTTTTTGTATGTGGGTTAAAGTTCTGTAATGTGATGCAGTCGCTACCAAAGCATTACTGTCATTTCCGAAAATGTGCAGTCACTACCGAAACATGGGATGTTTTGTCAAAAATAAAGTATAATGAATTATCAACTAAGATGTTATGATGTTTTTGGTTCAGTGTATATTCAAATCAGTATGATCAACTTTTTGCCTTTTACAAAGAAAAATTGTATTTAAAATGCAACAAATCTTATAAATTACACTTGAAATATTGTTCAAATGTAATTGTTATTGATTTACCTCTGAAATTTTTTTAATAAAATAGCAAAATGTATATGTTTACAAGGTAGATGTAAGCAAAATCTAAATTTTAATAGTCAATATAACCTTTCTAATTTAAATTATACATTACTGTGTTTTGGTAGTGACAAATTTGGGGAGAGGAAAAATATTCCAAAAGCTTCTGAAATACAATATGATAATTAACTGCACAATAATGTGTACTTTGGATATTATACACTGCTCTTCAAACATTTAGGATCAGTAACATTTTTAATGTGAAAGTCTCTTATGCTCTTCAACGTTGCATATATTTGATCAAAATATAGTAATACTGGAAACAATACTTCCGTTTAAAACTGTTTTCTGTTTTAATTTTAATGTAATTTATTCCTGTGATGGCAAATCATTACTACAGGCTTTAGTGTCACATGATCCTTCAGAAATCATTCTAATATGCTGATTTGCTGCTCAAGAAAAACTTATTTTTGATTGTTTGGTAAAGAGAAAGTTCAAAAGAACAGCATTTATTTTAAAACTTTCAACATCATAAATGTCTTTGCTGTCACTTTTCGATAAATATAATGCCTCTTTGCTGCAAAAGTATTTCCTTCAAAAATCTTATTGGCCCCTGACTTTTAAATGGTATACACAAAGCTAAAAAAGGACAAAATATATATAGTATGAGGAAACATCTATTAAAGAAAGAAAAATTCAGGGCAAGAGTTGTAGTGTCATCATGTGATACAGTTTATATTTGTACCTACACACACAAACATATAAAATAAAGAAATGATATACAAAAAGCTTAATTTAATACACATGTATGATATTTTGCATCAAAATAAACAAAAAAAAGCTACTGGCCATTGGTTCTAACACACTGCTATCATTAAATGTACATACATCTATTTTCATTACAATTCATACAATAAGAAAGACACAATGAGCCTTTGAGGATGTGGGGCTGGCGAGAGATAATGGCAGTTTCGTGAACAGAGGCCTATTGTGTTTAACACTATCATGCCACATGCATTACACGAAAAAACACTTGATCATATATATGGTCAAAGGAGTACGCAAGAATAAAGGCTTACCTGCTTGTTGATATATCTGGGTAAAAGGCTAGAATGTATGCGTGTATGAATGTGTGGCTGTTCCACTTGCCTGCTGTTACTGTGGAGCTACGCTATTACCTAGAGTCAGGTGTCACATTGCACAGGTGCACAGAGAACTCAAGAATGCTTATAGCCGTGTGTGCTGTAGTGCGAACATGAGGACGAATATATCTGTGATGAAGGATGAATTCCGAAGAGATGAACTCACAAACGTCTCCATTATTGAATACAGTGTGAAAAATGATGGTATGCATATTCATACCGCCATAAAACTCTCACAATCTGTGTTTTTGTGTGCTCTTTGTGGGATTTTTGTTTGCATGATGTCCTATGTGAGAGCTTGGTGGCCTGTGCCCAAGATATGTTTACACATGTGACTGAAAACAATCCTTGAATGTGTCCGAGAGAGGAGAAAGTGGGTGATGATTGTGAGGTAGTGTGCTGGTTCATACTGCTGTCTCTGTTGCTACTCACAGAATGCCACTTTGTTCATTGGCCAGCTTACCAGAGGCAGGAAGAACAGACATGCATTGATCATTTCAAACTGCCCAACACACACAAAGACTGTGACTGTAAGCTTGTTTGTCAGTGTATGTGAGGATGCGTGTGTGTATTGTGTTAAAACAATTTCAAAGAACAAGTGCCTCCATTATCTGAATAAAGACGTGTGGCGATCAATAACGGCAGAAACTGCTACCTGTCTCCAGTGTCACAAATCAACTGTATTATTAAAGGAGAAGTCCACTTCCAAAACAAAGATTCACATATAATGTACTCACCCCCTTGTCATCCAAGATGTTCATGTCTTTCTTTCTTCAG
>JAHKKF010492833.1:0-42755 GCA_019740295.1 Labeo calbasu
ATAAATCAGCATATTAAAATGATTTCTGAAGGATCATGTGACACTTAAGACTGGAGTAACAGCTGATGAAAATTCAGCTTTGCATCACAGGAATAAATGATATTTTAATGTATATTAAAATAAAAAACATTATTTTATATTGTAATAACATTTATTTTTGGTCAAATAAATGCAGCCATTAAGAGCATAAGAGACTCCTTTTGAGCGGCAGTGTATATATATATATATATATATTTACTTTATTTATATGCATTAGTAGCATACAAACACAATAGTTATTTCACGTGTCACTACAAAATAAAAAGTCCTAGTTAAACCTTAGATGGTAAATTTCAAGTTGCAGTTGCAATAAAGTTGGCCATAACGCATTTAAGTTAATAGCAGTTTTTGCTTGTATTTGGCAGTGTTAATTTTGGCCCCTGGGTGATGCATATGTAAAAATTTGCGAGTGACAGCATTCAGATCACTTGGAAATCTGCTAGCACTGATTCCATGTGTGCCTGCCTATAAGAGATAAACTTGTCTTTTAACTGATTAACAATAAATCTTTCATTTCATGCTATGTGAGAATAATGCTGAACATCTGACGTTATTTACAGTTTTATCAAACATCAAAGAGCCCATTCAACCAGCGAAAAAGCCAAAGCTACAACAGTCGGACATGAAGGTGAGCATAAACTCTTATTTAGATAGCCGGTCTAGAGTTATTTTACAGAACATCCATAATATTTCTCTTTAATCAGACAGTGGTAATAACATTAAAAGGCTGATTGACAGTAAACAGGAAGAAATTAGGACAAAATCCAAATCCTCAATCTTTATTTCATGAAGTAGCTGATTAATTCCTTCTGGATGCATTTAAAACATCGCAGCACTGATGTTCTCAGCTTGCAATAATTCACCCATAATGTTCTGACTTAAACCAACATACGGCGCAAATCAAAGAGAGCAAGCTGCAAGACGAAGCCAAATATCACCTCAAAACTGATGAAGGAAATAGCTGTGGACTGAATCAAATGAGAGCGAGAAAGTTAATCACGACAGAGGCCCACAGGCGAACTACGTGAGGGGTTACAGAAGGTTACAAGATATACCAATAAAAAACCTATGAAAAGTCTTTTAAAAATGTCTATGGAAATACGTGTGCTTACATCAGGGTGTATTAGAATGTATTTTGCTAAAGCAAAACATTCACCAGCTTCTAATGTATGTTTTGATGCTTCAAATTGTGCACGTCTTATGAAATAGAGTGTTTGTTATTTCAGAGTCCAGATTCATCAGATGAGGAATCACTCCACATAGACACAGAGGCCAAGGCAGAGGTCAAAGGTCGTAACTCCAAGGTCTCTAAGAATAAAGGGGGCAGTTCAGCTGGGATTCTGGATCTCCTGCAGGCCAGCAAACAAGTGGGCGGCATTGACTACAGCAACAACAGGTACACATGACTGTTTTCCATATGCGTATGAAAGACTAGGCTTAGCCTAGAGTATTAATCAGGCTTAAAGGGATAGTTTACGCAAAAATGAAAATTCTGTCATTAATTACTCACCCTCATGTCGTTCCAAACCCGGAAAACCTTCATCTTCAGAACACAAATTAAGATATTTTTGATGAAATCCATCTTTATTTATAAAAGTATAGTATTTGTTTTTGTTTTCTCATAGCTTCATAAAATTACAGTTGAATAACTGATGTCAAATGGACTATTTTATCGACGTCCTTACTACCTTTCTGGGCCTTGAATGTGTCAGTTGCATTCCTGTCTATGCAGGGTCAGAAAGCTCTCAGATTTCATTAAAAATATCTTAATTTGTGTTCTGAAGATGAACGAAAATCTGGTTTGGAACGACACGAGGGTGAGTAATTAATGACAGAATTTTCATTTTAGGGTGGACTATTTCTTTAAAAGCTTGTTTATGTGAATTTTAGCATGGTGAGACTATCAGCATCGTAAACGGTTTCCGAGAAATTCATTCCGCCTGGAACAGCATTGCATTCAGTATTAAATTTCATAATATAATCCATAGCCTTCTGCTTTTTGTGTAGGTTTAAATAGTTTTGTGTAATAAAATGTTCTAAATATTTAGCTTACATATTTGTTGATTTGAATATCTGTCAATTTTGCATTCAAGCTTAGCTTATATTTTTAAAATGTTTTAAATGCATTACACATGTAGACAGACATCTTTGGCCCTTGCGCTGCCTCTAACTGTGTTTGTTTCAAGTTAAAACAGTTTAAAAATACATGGCTTGAGACCTCGCATTCTGTTCCACGCTGCATTGCTCCGTCCAACTGTTTTCGAACACAAGAATGTGTCTTATGTGAAGAATCGTGACTAGTATCTGATGTACGTGACCCTAAACTGGTGTAATTATACAAGGCTTCCTTAAGCGACTAGTTGTTTAGACAATCCATCGACTGGTCAGTTTTGCACATCCTTAGTTCATACTTTTTTATGATTCATTCGGTATGTTTTGTACATCACACACGCTAATGTGACAGAGTGTGTAGTATGGATATGTTTTGTCTTTGGCAGAGGGCCATGGGGAACATACAGTTCATGATGAAGTATGTTCCCGATCCTTAAAGAACTGAAACACGTCATATTTCTAGCTTAACTGTTAGTTCTTAAACTTCCTACTCTAAACACATCGAGCACAGGCATTTCTTCATCTGTCGAATGATGGCGAAAGTAATAGTTTGCACGGCTCTTTATAAGCGGTTTACATGTGCTGGCATTATTTGTTTAATCCCTCTGCACTATTAATTTGTCAAATACAGCAAAAGCTTCAGGCCATTCCTCTTCATTTTACTGTTTGCTGTTTTGGGCACATTTTTGATGGTCTATTTCCACTGCGCTGAAAGCTGCAAATCAGCTCAAACACAAAATGAGAACGAAAACATGGCTAAAATATGTTAATTTCTCAAATTATTTTTTGTGCTTTTAAACCTGACATACGACTGCAGGATTGTGGGGAGGAAATGCCTCCAGTCGGTTGTGACCACATTAAACAAGCTTTTGACTCATTGTTCTACCTCACTGGTTAATCACTTAATAGGTGGTAATCTGCACGGGCTAAATCTGTATTTTCTGCTGGTTACCTCAAGCTCAAAAGCAGATGTGGACACAATAGTCTTCTCAGTTCACACGGCAGATTCTTCTTCTGACACGAGAAGATCTACAGTATATGATGAGCAAATTAAATTTGTGGGAGATGAACGTTTAGTGACAGGCAAGTTAGAAAAGCAAGAGTGAGATTGCTGGTTTACTGCTTGAGCAGATGGGATTGTAAGAGAGAACAGGTAAGTTCTGGCTTGTGCTTTAAGTTTTGGTTGAACGGAAGTAGAGATGTTATAGATAATACAGGAGTACCTCGCATTGAATTTTAACTTGGATTTTCATGTTAGTTTGTCAGGCCCACCCACTAGGTTTACATGTTCAGTTGATTACTAAAGAAACAGTTGCCTTAGGCCCTGTTTACACTAGTGCGTTTTTCTTTTAAAATGGCATTTTAAAATGAACACGATCCTTGTCTACACTGCCGTTTTCAGGAACCATCTCCTGTCACATGACCATTCATAATAATGAGCATGATGTTATGCTGTAGTGGAGGACACACAGAGCGAATGTGGGCAGCCGGAGTTTTTAAACTCAAACGGGGTCTGCAGTGTTTTCGAAAGTCTCCATTTTCGGGGGTTGAATACGCTAGATTAGCGTACACAATAACAGCAAAAGTCATGCATTTTAAAATGAAGACGCGCTAGTGTAAACATGGTCTTAGATTCAAGTCCAGATAATAAAGCCATACCTCAGTTGCAGTGGAAATAACATCAAACACTTTTATAGTGGTTTAAAAGTGATGTGTGTAATTTTCTCAAAATTAAAATATATTACTATATGCGTTATATTTCAATATTATACACTTATATAATATAATATTATATACTATTTTTTATTGTGCTATTTTTAATATACCTTTTCCCTGAAAATTTTCCATCTTATTTTTATGCAGATTTTGGGATATCGCCAGTGTTATTCTACTATTAGTATTATTTTTTATTTTCAGTTTTCATTTCAATTTTAGTTGAAGTATTTTATTTACCTTTGTTATTTGCATTACTTTTTTCACTACTTCAGCTTCATTTTATTTAAATTGGCAATGCAGCATTTTTATTTTGTATTTCTTTTATTTTACATATATTAGGGCTGTCAGTGTAATGCATTAACTTAATTAATTAGTTATTAAAAATAACGCGATTAAAATATTTTAAAGCAGTTAACGCGCGCCCCCAGACCTGACTGTTGACAAATATGATGCAGGGCAACAACTCCATAAATGCATATATATATATATATATATATATATATATATCACACAATATTACAGGGGCAGCAAAAGAGCAATATGACACAAATGCAAATTTTATCCCGATCTATCACAAGCTTAAATGTGATTTTATACAACAGTTCAGTAAATAAGAAGTTGATATTGTGTTATATTTTAAACATTATATTAATGTGTTTTTGCTCAGTTTTGAACAGAACAAATTACCTTTGAAGCCATAGCAGAATTGTTGCGCGTTTCCGAGCAACATAGCAGTGTTTAGTTTCTGAATGAATCCGTGTTTTGAATAAATCGTGTGAATCAATGATTCAAAGGTCTATTCATAAACAGAGCCGTTTACTGAATTCCTGAATGAATCAGCTGTTTGAACGAATCGAATCGAATGAGTGAATGACTCATAAAGACATTTACCGCCACCTGCTGGCAGATAGCGTATCATTATATTAAAAATAAAAAAAATAAAAATAATATTAATAGAAATATAAACATTAAAGGGATAGTTCACCCCAAAAAATGTAAATTCTCTCATCATTTACTCACCCTCGTTTTAAACCTCTTAGGTGGAACATAAAAGAAGGTATTTTGAAGACTGTTGGTAACAAAGCTGTTTTGGTTACCAGTGACTTTCATTGTATGAACAAAAAATACTGAGATGTTTCTCAAATGATCTTCTTTTTGTTCCATAGTTAAGTTAGGTTGTTGCAGCTTATGTTATACTTTCTCATTTAACACAAAAATGGCTTTTTTTGGTATTTTTACAGTCAGATTTATTTAGCAATTCATTAGACTAATTAATCGTCTGACAGCCCTTAATTAATTAGATTACAAATTTATTTGAGCTTTATTTTAGTTTAAAAAAAAAACATTTTGTTTTTGTTGCAGTTAACAGTAACAACACTGGATATTGCAAAAAATGCCAGATGGAAATATGCAAATATAAATTTAACAATGCACATTAAAACATATTTGTTTGTATTTATTCAGTGGTTGAAGACATAAACATTAACTACAATGGAAATGCATTTACTTTATAATGAATTCATATATGCGCATCAAGTGCAAGTAGCTTTTCTCTGAGATTTTTTGTATAAAAGCATCTTGAACAACCTAGGGTGACAATACGTGCCATTTTTCTTGGACACATCCTGGTCAGGATTTTTTTAGATTGCCTAATATAACCAGGTTCTGGCTTTGTTTGCACTGCGCAAACCAATCGATGTATGACTTCAAGGTACCGTGATATGTCATACACCAATCGGTCTGCACAACGCTGCTTCAAGTCGAACATATCTAATATGTGCACATATTTGCATCGCTTTGACCATTCTCTGTAGATCTCACCTTCTCACGTGCCACGATTGGTCAATTATGTACAGCGCCTGCATGTTATTGGTCAAACTACTGTTCTGTCATTACCTTCCGGAAGTATGAAAACAGCAAAACAGCCAAAACCTGGATATTTTAGACAATCCTAGCCAGGACGTGTCTGGGAAAAATGGCAAGTAGGCATCTATTTAGGACTATTTGTATGGGTAGTCTAAATGATAAACTAGCGGTGCAGAAATTACACACTTCACCTTTACAAGTATCCATCTCCAACCTCGTTGCTTCCCATCACCCGACTCACTACCTAAAATTCGAATCGCTTCTCATTGCCACTGACACTCGGAGTAATGTACGTGTGTGTTGTGTATTTCTCATTGATGGACTTACAGTCAGCCACCTGCATCCCCCAGCACACAGGAGGCCATCCAGGGCATGTTGTCCATGGCTAACCTGCAGTCATCAGACTCTTGTCTGCAAACGTCCTGGAGCAATAGCCAAGCAAAGAACAACTCGCATAGCAGCGCAGCCAGCAAGAAGCCGAGCAGCGTGGCCGGAGCGACAGCGAGCAACAGCAAGCGACCGGCCAAACGCTTGCCCAAGAAGACGCAAAAGAGCAGCAGCGTGGACAGTTTGGACATGTTCGATGATGACCAGGACCACCTGGAGGCTTGCTTTAAGGATTCTGATTACGGTAAGTCGGATAGTTCATGCAAAATTGACTTAGATATTTTAAAAAATGTGTCCGTGTTTTTGTTGTCCATACAATAAAGTGTTGTTTGGACCCCAACATTTAAAGGGAATAAAGTCATAGGAATGACATCAGGGTGAGTACATGATGACATTTTCATTTTTGGCTGCACTATCCCTTTAAGAACCCATTTGGAGAACAGATTGCAATTCTCTCATACCTTCATCTTGGATAGCTTGTTTGCACTATTATCAAGACCAATTAGTTCCTCTGAGACAATTTGTCAAGGATGTTTCATGATGACTTGGAATTGCCCAGGTGCTCTTAGAGCAAAGCCAAACAGTGTAAATCTGCTCTATCAACGTTCTGATTAGAGTTTGATTTCGACTTAAGGGTTCTCATTCACGGCAAAGTGACAGGCGTGTTTACTCTCAGCTAGAACTTCTCAATCCCTTCTTTCTGAGTGGTCTCTTTTATAGCTTTTGTGAACCCCTTCCAAGAACAGCAAGACCATTAGTAGCCTGTTAATAATCCATTAGCATGAGTTTTAAACTGTTGTTTTAAATGCTTTTTGATCTGATACCCTAATTAGTCATTACTAGCACGCACATTCCCGTCCGGACTCACACTAACAGAGAGTTTTATCAAACACACGAGCATTCCTCCTTTCTGTAAACATTTTTTTTTCTTTGTCTTGATAATTTAATTGTTGGAAATTGCGTGTTCCTGAGTAGTTGAGTTCAAAGAAGCTAGGTGCATGCAGGCCGAGGCAGGGCAAGGAACAGCTGCCGTGCATCTGTGTCACGCTAACATCCTGTCCAATGAGAAAATACTTAGCACTGTAGTTTATGGAGTGCAAAAACAGGGTGGTTTCTCATGTACAAGCTATGCGTTTAAAATTAATGTTCTTCGACATGGCGCATTTATACTGCTTTCTTTAGTGACTTGAAACTATACATATGGCATTCCGAAAGGATTGAAAATAGTGATATCTGTAGAATGTTGCATTTTTATTAATAAAGTATTTTTTTTATGTACTTAGATGCCGATATGGCGTTAAAAATGAAAATTGTGTTTTTGTTTCTTTGTTTTTTCCAGTTTATCCATCTCTGGAATCTGAAGAGGACAGCCCCATTTTCAAATCGAGATCGAAAAAAAGGAAAAATACAGATGACACTCCATATAGTCCAACAGGTAGGGTAAAGTCTACAGTTTCAGATGGGAGTTTGACTAAAACATGAATTTAATCACATGGGATTATATTCATGCTGTTGCAGCACGAGTTGGGCCCACTGTACCACGACAGGAGAGACCAGCTCGGGAGGGGGCACGTGTGGCATCCATAGAGACAGGATTGGCAGCTGCGGCAGCTAAATTGTCTCATCAGGTTAAAGCTTTATGTTCTTCATTCAGTGCAACTCAAATATTTACATTTCAAAGTAAAAACAAACTAAGTCGTTTATAGTGTAAGTATTGAGTCATTTTAAGATTGTCTGTATTTCCTATATCTGTACCCATTAAAATTACATCAATTATAAGCAGAACGGCTTGTTAAAACATTCTATTATTTTCTGTTTTTAAATGAAGTAAATACTAGGGTTTTCACAAAAACCAAAATGTCAGTGTGGCTTAGTCTGATTACCAAATCACAAAGGCTGCAAATTATTTAAATAAATACATATGGTGCATGTTTCAAAGTGAAACGCTGCACTGTGTCCATTTCCACAGCAGCAGTTCAAACTTTTGGCTGCACCACACAACGTCCATTTCTGTATCTGCTCTGATTTTGGCTGATTTGGGTCGCTCATAAAATAACATTTTAGACAGCTAGTATTAGTATTGTAATTTCACAGTTGTACTTAGGGGTGGGCGATATGACCAAAATCTTATATCACAATTCTTTTTATTTCACGGTAAAGATATTTAAAAAATTCTGTCATAATATATTTTTACCCGTCATTTTATGTTTTAATAACACATTTAATTGTTTTTATTTTTGTTCACATTTTCATTTTTAATTATGAACCTACAGGACGATATTGGCTTATGCATTTATTTTGAAGAGAACAAATGAACAGACTGCGTAACTTTTCATGTTCAACACCAAACCCCGCAGTGACAGCGATTTGAATAAATTCTCATTTTTATGAACCAATATTGATTTGTAAATCCCAATCGATCTTTCGGTCTATGCTGTTTTCAGTTGATGAATGAATTGTGCATCGTGCGCCTTCCATCCAATAAATTGCAATAGGCTAAGCTTTGTTATTTTTGATATGAAACAAAGTCTCAGATTTCAAATTCTGTCAATTTCATTAGGAAATTGAAGCAATAAATACAGTTTTGCCGCTCTTTAATGTGGTGTGATAGATCATTGTAGCTTCTGAGCACTCGCCTGTGCGTAATCAAACGCATAGGAGAAGATTCGTGACAGTTTCGTTTTTGTTTTGGATCCCGTGCTCTGCTGCTACACTGGAGCGCACTCGCCACCAACTAGACAGGGGTGGGAATTACAGTTAGAAATTACAGTAGATCACCCTCAGTGTATTCTGTCAAAGTGACGAATGGCCTTCAGATTTTTCCGTCACTGATAAAAAAAAAAAAATAAAAAAAAATCTGTCAATGACGGACAATTTTTGGTTAACGCGACCTCTGATCACAATATAGTTATCTTTGCTTTAAATAAGGTTTTTATGATATCAAACTGTTTGATATCATAAAAATTTCAATATTCTTGTCACCAGTGTCAGTATCATAAAAAAACAATACTAGCCCAAATTAAAAAAATAAAAAAAAAGCTCACTGAAGACAAGTAAACAGTGAGCGATTAAATAAGAAAAAGGAACTAATTACAAGCAATTGGACAAAAAACTACAGTAGAATAAAAGAAATAAGAAATGCTACATACATTGTATAAAGTAATCAAATGTACATGTACATGCTACACGTGTTTTCTTTCTCCGCTGTTTGCTTTCACTTAAGACCTATGTTAATGTGTTTACAAGGGTGATGGACTAAATTTTTTTGTTTTCTAAATACTATTTTTTAAATTGCAGTGAAATATTAGAATAATGTTGTTTTGTATTTTAAGTATTTTAGTTAGTAATAATAATCATATTGATAATCACACAATTTTGGCCTAATTCTGCAGCTTTACAAACAAGAAAAAGTTCTATTTTCAGCAATTAAAAAAAAAAATGCTTATTAATATCAGCAGCAAAAAGAGCAGCAGTCATGAACATTTTAACCTGGACATATAGTTGTAAGATCTTAAAAGATTAGATTGGGATTTTGATGTAAAATGAGTAAATATTTCAGATCCTGCACTATTTAAGGTCACAACCTTGTGGCATTGACCAGCGCAAGATGTGTTTTGGATTTTCAACTCATGCTGGAGATCATGATCATCAGGTTTTACACACACTTGTGTAGTTCATGCAGCTCGAGTGTCATTAATGTAAAAGAGACGAATGCCAAAAAATTCTGAATCCTTTCTAATAGCCTCCATTATTATAGAACCATCTGTAAGACTGATTTTAGCTAAATGATCCAGCTAACTACTTCTCTCTACAGGAGGAGCAGAAGATCAAGAAGAAGAAAAAGAGTACCAAAAAGAAGCCCATCGCTGTAGAGGAGCCTCACAAACTCTCTCAGGACAGCAGCTCTCCAGAACCCACCCCGGACTCTGAGACCAACCTGGGCGACCATGAGTACAGCACTGGAACGAGCAAGACCACCGGCAGCTCGCAACCCATGGCCCCCGGAGTCTTCCTCAGCCAGAGACGGCCTTCATCATCATCGACATCTCAGAACACCTCATCTGTCCTGCCAGCAAAAGTCGAACGTGGGAACTCGACGGACGCCAAAGGTGATTTTGGGCGATGAGTATTAATTCATGTTTAAAGGCTTGTTTATGTTGCACTGGCCAGTATGAGAGATGCAATTTCTGGATCTTTAATAATTTATTGACACAGCTGTGGCTTAATAATGCATCGCCTTGATCATAGAGTTGCAATGTTGTTGTTGCATATGCTAACCATTTCGCTTCGTCTCGCCCGCAGCCAAGCGGCTAAAGAAAGGAATGGCAACAGCCAAACAGAGACTTGGAAAAATCTTAAAGATTCATCGTAACGGCAAGCTCCTGCTGTAACGTGGACAATGGGCGACTCAGACTTTCTCCTGATGTTTATGGACCCGTGGACTGATCCCTCCCTCCCTCGATGAGCCGGGATGAGAGCGCAAGGACTGAAACGGACGGGAACGAGAACAGGATCCCACAAGTTTTCAATTTCTAAGAAGAACATAGCTCAGATAGGTTTTTGCCTCTTCTTTTACTTTATAACTTTCAGATATTAAAAATGTACAGAATACCTGCTATTAATATTTTGTAAGAAGAATTTGTCTTGTTTTACTACGGCTATCAGTTTATCAGGGGTTGCTAATATATTATAAGAGACAGTACATAGCAGTCATTCCAAGATTAAGAAAGTATCCCTTGCATGTATTCCAGTTGCATGCATTGTTTCGAGGGGGGAAAAGGGTTGGTGAGAGGTTGCAAACAAGAAATTCATAACTGCTTTTTGGATGTGGCTTATCATTGTCTTTTGTTTTATTTTTGAACAAGTATTAAGGACATAACTGGCGGGTGATGGTAAAATCCCCTATTTGGAATTTACTTTCCTTACTCCTTAAGCAAAAAAAGCATTTTTTATACGCATTACCTACATGGACAACTGAAAAGTACTTTTCTGTTTGCTAAGCACTATCACAGATAATATTTATTGACCTAATATAATTGTACATGTCATAGGTAGTTGAACGCCAGAAGGCACTTAACAAAACTTCAGTGAAGCACAAATATGAACTCATATTTTTAGTAATGTATAACATAACGGCTATTATAAAACGACAGCTTTTTATTTCATTTCCTTTTCTACAAATATAGGAAAAAACGTATGTTTTTGAGGGGAAAAAACTGTCCGTGTATATTTTGACAAATCATTAAACATGCATATCGATAACAAAGCATATTTTCACTAAATTACGTCGTTGAAATATCTTATTTTCCCCCGCTGGTCTAGCAAATCAGCGTATCACGTGAAGATGTCATACTAAAGTTGTTATTTATATATATTTTGTTGTTTTTAGACATTGATACTACAATCAGTTTTATGTCGTACTGTTTTTGACAATGTAGCTCTTATTACGGTTCTGTTTTACGTTACAAAACGCGCCAAAACAACGAAACACTACATGAATGGGAAATCTAGCACTGATGATAAGCCTCATCCATGACATTTCACTACATAGGGATACTTTCTCTCTTCTGTTTGTTTCACAGGCAGCACCAATTACCCTAGAATGAAATATGCATTTATATTGCTTCACAGTACAGTATGTAGAATGTAGCCTGTACATAGCTTTTTAAATGACTACTTTTTGTATCCTTTTTTCCTTAATACTTCATTATACATTTTTACTAGTTTTTGCTAATTACAGACAAAAATATATATAAAGATATAGAAATAGTCATTACCTTTGAAATTTTTGGTTAGATTTTCACAATAGCTGAACTTTTTTTAACCATTGTTTTGTTTTCATTTCATTCTGTTACATTAGACAAAAGGTGTTGCCTGGAGAACAAAATAAACAGTGTAACATTTATTCTCATATGGCCTTACATGCAGAAAACCATGTGTATTATGATTCATTTATGACGGGGGAGAAGGAAAAAAAAATGAAAAAATCAACAACGTTTCTACGACCAGCCTGACATTTGAGCTAAAATACCCCTGATGGATTTTAAAGTTATTTTACTAGCACCTTGTGAAGTGTTTTCTGTGTCAGTGATGTAATTTATTAATGTTTGTAGCCTTTTATACTTGTATAATTCTTAAGAGGTTTTGTTTTAAATATTTTATCAGTCTGTGAGCCCCTTAGGACACTTCTATCATTAACATTGGGCAATAGTTCCTTTTTTTTCGTCTTAGCAAATCCACGTCTTTATTGTTTTCATCAAATCAAGTGCAACTGCTCATTAATACGAAATGTTACATTATTATTATTATTATTATTAAGCAGCTATTTTAAAGATCCATACCATCATGCCATGAGTTTTATTTTGGTAATAGAGTATGTACATTCTTAACCAGGTTTACTGTGCTCATAAATTGCAGTGTTTTAGTTACCAATGTAAATCTTGTATCCACCTTTCCGAATCGAGAAACACTCAGAATCTTTGTCAATGGAACTATTTCAGGTTTTTATTTGTACAAAATGTGTGTTGCTTTGTTGTGGTTTATTTTTATATGTTCAAACAATTAAATGCATCCACTGTTTCATGGCAGTGAATGATACTTTTGTAGTAGTGCACTCTGTTTTCCTGACTCACAAAAAAATGTGTTTTGAATTAACCTCTCTCTATGTCATTGTTTCTTTTTAACCGTTTGTGTTAGGTTTTATTGTCCTGTGCATAATTTGTTTGCTTGTTTTGTATTTAAGTCTGTTCCCGTGCCATAACGGCACACAAAAGTCAGTTTTGGTAACGTGTTCTCCCACCGTTCATATGGAATGGCAGGGCTACACACGCTCTCTGGAACATGCTGTGGTAATTACTTTTAAATGGGCTCATGCTACTGTACCATTCAGGTCTGATGCCCTGGAGAAACTCTCGACTCGCACACAATCCCCCCATTTAGAACCACATTGTCCGCTGGGAGCCAAGCTGCACATTTTGCTCTTGTTCATTAATACACAGCTAAAGCCAAAACACCGGCGAGTCCAGCCGGCGGCTCCGGCCAAATCATTAACATAAACCAAGCCAAGGTCAACACTGTTAATACTCTATTCGTGTTGCCGCCGTGCACTTCAAATATACTCGGAAACACGGTGCATATGTATAGAGGACGTGTGTAGAATAATATTGCTCTCCTGATATGTGTAAATTGTCTTTCTGTGTTTGTCTTTATTTCCTAGTGGCTTCCAATTGTTCTCGTTTCAACATCTTAGCTCTCGGCTTGCCCTGCTCCACGAGGATTGGAGGTGAACATGCAGAGAGCCACCAGGTGGAGTTAGACGTCCCAGAAAATACTGTTGCTTCTTGACGGAAAGGGTTGGCAGGTACATCTGCTCGACTTATGACGTCAGTTAGGATTTTTACAGATTAAAAGAAATGTAATTTCTGTGAGTTTATGCTCTAGAATGTACAGTACAATAACTGCTGTATAAACAAAAGGCAGGTTTGTCATTGATGGGTCTCTTTTGAGCTCATTTGGAGAGGACAGATGTCCAGAAAAATGTTCAAAAACAATTGTCCATAAGCAAACAATTACTGTAAAAATGTGGCCTCAACCAATTTCACATTTTTTATGTTTACTTTTTCCTTTAGTTCTTCCCTTTGGTCTTTGACGTTGCACACGATCCCACATAAATCTTAAAGGCATGACATACATTTCAAATAATTTGGGATAAAACCATATTTGAGTAGGTATTTGTTATTGTTGGACTACGTGGCAGGCTTCCCACTCTCTGCATGAAAATGCCGATTTTGTCATCTACATCTGCCACGTATCACACGCAGCGCAGAAAACGCCACAGCTCATTGCCTCATGGTAAACCAAACCCCCCCCCAGCGAAGTAGCGCCCATGTCCCCCCAAGTACTTTGTAGCGTATTAATGATGTTTATCTCGGAGAGGAATTGCAGAAGAGGCCCGTATATCAGGCCTAACTTGTTCCTGCCACCAGTTTGTTTGTCTGTGCACAGCAGTGTTTAGCAAACATTGTTTTAGCAGTTAGTTAACATCAGAAAAAGCAGTGCCATTTCAGAAAGATTTAGTATGACTGATTTGGAAGACGACAGCTGGTTAAGCTCTTTAATTAAATATAACGTTTAAAAAATGTTTGGATATCTATAAAATAGAACATTAACAGAGAACCATAACATCTTCATTCATGGGTTCTATGATATCATGTATTTTAGTTAATCTTACATTAACAGTCAAAAGTTTGGACACACCTACTTGTTATTGTTTTTTATTTATTTTCTAATTACTAATACTATCCACCTTTTAGAGTAGTATTAAATCCACCAAAATATGAACATTTGCATAGATTACAGATTTAGTTCTTCAGTATATGGTCCAACTTGATTTAAAAAAATAAATAAATAAATAAATATGTACTTGCTAATATATTCACATTCATGTTTTTTTAATTATTTTTTTTACAAAACTAACTTCAATTATTTAAGCATACTGCAAGACTTTAGAAAACGTTTTAAGATCATAGAAAACATGAATTAGTTGTGTTCAAACTTTTGGGTAGTTGTTTTTCCAGATGTACTGTTAAGATAGATTTGCAAATATGAATAAGACAGTACTTACAATTAAAATGTATTCTTCATCCACAGAGACATCTGTCCGATATCCTCAGAGTGTGTGTTATTGTACAGCTTGTGGACGGCAGATGGCTAAAGCAATGCAGGATGTTCCCTCACCAAAAAATCCCAGAGAAATAAACACCCGAACAGGCAAGATGGCTACAATGAGAAAAAGAGAGAGAAAAAATAAAAGTAAAATTCATTGCTTTGTCAGTTTTCAATGGATATGGATGACATGTAGGGCTGTCACTAACGATTATTTTGGTAATCGAGTAATCGGATAAGTGTCATTTGTTTGTTTTTTTGTAGCAATAAAAATAGACCTAAGTGAGCAATAGCCTTTAAAATTACTTGAAATACACATAATAACTAGTTTAAATAAAATATCAAAAACAAGTAATCATATGGTTTATTGAACAATACTGTTAAAATACATATAATACTGTATTACAAACAGAGCTAATGTGCATTCCGCATTATAACAAATCCCTGCAGAGGGCGAAAACGGTCTAACAATTGTTTTTACACTTTATCTAATCCTTGATTAATATTGACTCAGCAACATTTAATTCAAATATCCACTTAATCTTTAATATTGGGCCATTTCTTTATGATAGAAAAGCTACAGCCACTGTAATTTTTTGAATATGTGGACATCAAAACGTGTAAACTCAGAGTGAGGGATTAAACCTTTATTTTGAAATCGCATTGTACAGTTAGCTTATCTAGAAAGCTAATGCTGTATCCTCCTGTGTTTGCATAGGTTTATAAACGATTTAGTTTACAAATCTGATAAAATAGCGCACGTTGCATTCCCAGATTAATGTTATAATAAATCCAAACTCACAACAACATGCAGAGATGGAGTTTGAGACGCTCAACACATAATGATAACAGTTTGTGGAGCAGTACTGTGAACGGAGCTACTCTGAGATGCAGGTATGTAACAAACACGCATGTGAATAATTAAAGCGCATATTAAACTTGCATTGTATATATTTACTTAATTAAATCGTAGCGTTTGTGAATTTTTAATAGAATTATGCTTTAATATGATTTTTAAATGAGTTTAATGTGTGGAACGCGCCACTTCCGGTGTTTTGCCGATTACTCGACATGGACAAAATGCAATCGAGGATTTTTTAAAATCGAGTACTCGAATAGAATCGAGGAATCATTCCAGAATTAATGACATGTGTTTAATATTTTAATGGTTCTGATAAAACAAGTAATCAAATAATTATTTGATGTTATTTTATTTACAGTTGAGGTCAAAAGTTTACATTCACCTCGCAGAGTCTGCAAAATGTTATTTTACCAAAATAAGAGGGATGGTACAAAATGCATGTTATTTGTTATTTAGTACTGACCTGAATAATATATTTAACATAAAATATATTTACATATAGTCCACAAGAGAAAATAATAGTCGAATTTATAAAAATGATTCGTTCAAAAGTTTACATACACTTGATTCTTAATACTGTGTTGTTACCTGAATGATCCACAGATGTGTGGGTTTTTTTGTTTAGTGATAGTTGTTCATAAGTCCCTTGTTTGTCCTTAACAGTTAAATTGCCCGCTGTTCTTCAGAAAAATCCTTCAGGTCCCACAAATTCTTTGGTTTTTCAGCATTTTTGTGTATTTGAATCCTTTCCAACAATGACTGTATGATTTTAAGAATAAAAAATAACATGCATTTTGTATGATCCCTCTTATTTTGGTAAAATAATGAACATTTTGCAGATTGTGCAAGGTGTATGTAAATTTTTGACCTTGAATGAATGTATGTTATGTTTTTATGCTTTTTTAGGACAATAGGAAACAGTCTTTTTGTCCTTTTATTTTATGTAGCATTTTCCCTTAAGGTCTATACCTGTTTTACAGCACTGTCACTGGGCTTAAAATCATTTCTGAGTCCATTAGGAATTAATTATAGGTGCCTTTAAGGAGGGCAAGTGGTTTCATAATTGCAGTGTCAGGGGAGTCCAGGTGGGATCTGCTGAGTGTCATATTTGAGCTTATCTCATGGTGATCATATGCAGTGTAGCGGTCACAGATGTGAATGGACCGCCCGCCTCTCACTGTGATTTCAGTAAAAGCCCTGCGGTCTTATTAACAAGCCCCCAGTGGTTCAGTGAAACGTGCCATGCAGAAGATGCTTTAATTGCATTGGAATGTTTGAGTAAGTCATGTCTTTGTGTGGCCTAACAGTGATGCAGGCACCGCTGTGGATTATTGGTGGTCTGCAGCCTCAGTGTAGGGTCTAGGAGTTGCATTCCTCATGGTTCAAGAAGATTGTGCAGAGGGGAACAAGATCCCAGTGATGCCCCTGAAGAAATCCTTTTGGGACTTTCTGTTTTATGTTCATGTGTCTATGAGGACAATACAGTATATGCAATTCAGTAAGATTTTTTTTTAAAAGAGAGGGCTGAGTAAAAAATATAGATTTCTCAACAGTATCGTTTCTTAAACCCAAGAAGCGATTAGTCTAGCCTGTTTTCAGTTAATAAATGAAACATTGTAGCACACCTCCCATCCAATACATCGCAATAAGCTTTGTGCTTTTAATATCAAACAAAGTCTCAGATTCAAAATTCTGTCTATTTTATTACCATATTTAAACAGTAAATGTTGTTTTGGCACTGTTTAATGTGGAGTGACAGATTGCTGTAGCGCCTCTTTTCAAGAGAAACAGCGAAGCAGCACGTGAACTGATCGTCTTCTCTGTTTTAACCAGTTTCAGCACTGAATAAACATCCGAAGGTATGTTAAATAAAAGAGTACAATGTACCGAAATCCATATCCTGTCTCATGTAATTGCTCAATCAGCGTTTCAACCACAGAAAGGCGTCAATATAACAGTTTGTAAACAATGTCACATGACACATTTACCTCAGAAAAAAACTCTAGAAAGAAGCGAAATATAATATATGCATATCCATATAACGCATCCATTATAATTTTATGTTTCAATAAATCTGTCAAGTTTTTATGACAGCCACCATTTAAATGTTTATATTTCAAAAAAACGATTTAGAGTAGAAATGTAATAATGTAATAGTAACTTTATTAATGTAAAACTTAAATGAGTGTAATTGAAGCGTTTGTATACAAAGGAATTCATTTTAACCTTAAATATTACAGTGATGTAGCACCAGCTGACTCGCATGTATATTTTACAGCATTAGCCTAGTTAAATAAATTTTTTTTTGCTTTGAGACAATTAGGCATGTATTATAACTGATACATATCCAAAATAATCGATACTGAATTGGAAATCGAATCAAATCACAAGCTTGTGATTCAGAATCAAATCGATTTGTAAAATTTGTGTCAAAACCCAGCCCTAATATTCAGCAAGGATGCATTAAAAGTAACAAGAAAGATATATTTGAAATATTAAATTTAAATATTAAATTTAAAATAGAAATCTTTTCTAACAATATACACTACTATTCGAAATGCTGGAGTCAATAAATTTTTATTCTTTCTTTTTTGAAAGAAATGGATACTTTTATTCACCAAGGATGTGTTTAATTAATAAAAAGTGATAGCATAGATTTACACTGTTAGAAAAGATTTATATTTTGAATAAATGCTGTTCTTTTTAACTTATTCATCAAAGAATCCTGAAATCTTGCGTTCCAAAAAAATATTTGGCAGCACAACAGTTTCCAACATTGATAATTCTAATAATAAATCAGCATATTATAATGATTTCTGAAGGATCGTGTGACACTTAAAGACTGGAGTAACAGCTAATGAAAATTTAGCTTTGCATCACGGGAATAAATTATATTTTTAAGTATATTAAAATAATAAACATTATTTTATATTGTAATAACATTTTGCAGTATTATTGTTGTTTTTTTCAGTTTTTTTGATCAAATAAATACACTCTTGAAGCAAGAGACTTTTTAAAAAAACATTACAAGTCTTACTGATCCCAAACCCTTCAGCGGTAGTGTATATAACGAAGAAATATTTATATAATGTACATATCAATATGGAACTATATGCATGTTTTCATAGGTCAGGGTTAAATTGCAACACTCATTTTTATGCAATATGTTACAGGTACACCCTGCTCTGTCTCTGTATCCAACAAGTGACTGAGAAACCTTGGCTTAAAGATGGTTGAAGACCCCTGCTGTACAATAACCACTGATGACACAAATAGGTTAAAACTAAATGAGCTGACACACTGAGATGTTTTAAAGCTGTTGGACTAGCTATGAGGTCATAAGTGTGGGTACCAGAGCTGATTAAATAAGTGGGTCACACAGAGTGGAATATTCCACCTGCAAAAGATACTTGGAAAAAAAAAAAAGTTGAAAATGTTGCATACTTTGTGCCAGAACTTTATGAATGGGCATATCTATGCCTCCATTAGCCAATAAGCTTTTCCCATCAGGTCTTTAAACTCTCCGTGACCCCCATTCACATGAGCGGTTGTGAAGTGTTTCACACTGTAGTGTGATCAAATCCTTGTGACGTGAATAAACATCTATAATCGCAACCTTTCAGTTTGGCATAAACAGAGAAGCCCAGCGCCAGATGCAACAAATTTAGGGTTGAGGCTCGCAAATGCAAACATCTGGTCTTTTACCATACATACGAAACCAGCCATTTTCTATGTAAGCAACCCCAATGACCATAAGGAAACACTTGGGCTGTAACTTAAGAGTAGAGTCAGTGTCCCCAAATAACAACGGTTTGACCCGCAAGTTAATTTAAAAAACTAGCATTTAGTGGATCGTACATTTCAACTTATCAAAAAAGTGCATAGTATCGTATTTATATTTGTAACGCAATGATCCTATTAGATCCGTCTGTCCCCGGATCTAATAGTACACATTTTCTGCTTATTGTTTTCGCTATCGTCATCATACGTGATATTAAAACTGTAATCCCATTCTGCCCCCGCAAAAATCCAAAAAAAAAAAAAAAGCCTTGTGTGAGGCTTGCGTTCAGCTGGCGCTGGGAGTTTCCCAAATACAATTACTCTGTTTACATGCAGTAGTACAAGACGGAAATTGCTTTTGAAAGTGTTTTCCAAGGACACGGTTTTGTAAGACTCATGTGCACAAAATTATTTAGATGAAACCGAGCACCGCTCCGTGCAGCGGGCTGTTTTCAGCCGACCTTTAGCAAATGCGCTCTTAATCCAGCCGAAGAGAGAGGCTTCTATGACAGCCCTCATTGTCAGAAGCCACAAAGGCTGAGCACCCTCCTTAACTCTGAAGTGCAAGAGTGCTTTGAGCGCAAGGCAAATAAACAAACGGGTCCAAAGGACTCTATAATTTTCCATAATATTTGACGTTCCCTCTACCACCTACTGTATACCAACTATAGGCCTTTAAAGAGGACAAATATGAAACGTCATCGTACCACACGCCGACGGTGGTCAACTGCCTTTCATTATCCGTCATTTCAGCGATGCTGATTCAAAATTGGCCCCACTCTCCACAAAGTTGGTTTATTATTTAGCGGACAGGCGCTCAACTCTTTCAGGCCAGACGGTTAATAAGAGGAGATTGGCTTTCTGCTGAGTGTGTAACAGATATCTAAATCATTAGGGCTCTCTTTCTGCCATGTGCCACCCCTTGGTTCTCTGCCCTCTGAACCCTGAAGGTCAACGGCTGCGAGCTCTGTGACCCCCAGCATTTCCTTCGAATATTAACAGGCTTGTTATGTCGTCAACCGGGCCTGATATAGACCATGGCCTCATTTGGAAAAAGCCCAATCAGCTCCAGAGTTCAGCGCTTCGGCCTCCGAGCGGCCGAGGCTTTCAAGTGTCTCGTTGAGAGGCATAATGATAACACCGAGAGGAAGTGTGGGGCATTTTGAGGAGAAATTATGTGGTCACATGCCCGCCGGCTGTAATGCCTCAGTTCAATTCAGCTCAGTTACACTTTCAGGCTATGGGAGAATGAATCGAGTTCGTTTATGTTACAGAAATGAATGTGGCGCAGTCGTATTAAAGCTTTTCCAGGCTGATGTGAGGCAGACCACTACAACTGACAGGGATTATTCTTCGCTCAATTTTGGTCAGTTTAAAGTGGGGCATTTAAAAGGGAGCATTTCAGCCTGGTTACCACAAGTATGCGGCATATCTAAATAATTATCAGAGCTCTGACAGGCGTTCTTTTTTAGATGAGTTTTGAAGTTCTTACAAGAAGACAGGCATCTGTTTTGGAAGTATGTGATTCTGTCTGCGAGATCTGATATTTATCACTGGTATTTTACTTCAATTACACCAATGCTGGATGACAACAAAAACAAAAAAGCTTCAAAAGTTATTAATATGAAATAAAAAGGTTGCTCATTTGAACAGCCAAGGCCTGTCTGTGTGTATCTGATTCTGCAGCTAATAGTGAACCCTTGCCCAGGTCAGATCTCATTTAACACCAAAAGGGTGTATGGCAAAAATCACCCGTGTCACATTCTCCACCTTGGAGCATGCAGCAGACGCAAGGTGCTCATTCTCCAAACTCTCTTGCCTGACCTTTGGCTTTCTGAAGTGTAAATAATTGTTGAGTTTTTTCTTTAAACAAAATTGGAGAGTTAGCGGAAACAGCAGCTGGTTTAGCCTCTTGTGTCTGGTGCTTTCACGTCGTCACACAAAGCCAGCAATGTATTTAAACTGCTTGATTTCACAGATTTAGCAGAACATAGACATCATTATATATATTTAAATACATATGTGCAGAAATAAATTAATAAATAAAACTACAGACACTGAAGGGTTTTTTTTAAAGGGCTGATTCTGTAGTCTTCAGTCTAATATGCTATAATTCAGCCAGAATTATAATAAGCAATACACTGTTTAAATAAACAGTGTTTAAAATGGCATCAAATTTGAATGAATTAAAATTAAAAATATATATATGGGTTATCATTTGGTTTGTGATCATGTTTATGGATGTTAAATGACTGGTATCATTTAAAAAAGGATATCTTAATATAACATCTCATCTAATAAGAACGGTTTACTAGAAGAATGTATTTTGCATTTCTTTCTAACCAAAAAATACATTGTATGGGTCAAAATTATTGATTTTAATTTTATGCCAAACATTATTAGGATATTAAGTAAAGATCATGTTTCATTAAGATATTTTGATATTTTGTCCTACAGTAAATATAATGATATGCATTGCTAAGAACTTCATTTAAACAAATTTAAAGGCGATTTTCTCAATATTTAGATTTTTTTGCACCCTCAGATTTTCAAATAGTTGTATCTTGGCCAAATATTGTCCTATCCTAACAAACCATACATCAGTGGAAAGCTTATTCTGTTGAGGCTTTCAGGCTTTCAGCTTATTTATTCAAGCTCCATTTAAAAAAATTGACCCTTATGACTGGTTTTGTGGTCCTGGGTCACACATACTATTCTGAATTAAAATTTTATAATGTTATAAAAATGATAAAATGTAAATAAAATGGTAGTTGTGGTGATGGGGGATGAAATAATTATTTTGAACACCAAAATCTGATTACCACACAACTGTTTCTATTAGTGTTACAGCACATTTACATGTAGTCAAAACAAAAAAAACAGACACCAGCTATCATTTTTTATATTTTTTTTACTAGTGGGTGCAGGACACTATAGTTCATTTATGTAAGTGAGGATAGCAAAAAAGTAAACTGACATATTATACCCTAAAATTCTTCATACAGTGGACTACCAGTGAAACTGAAAAAAAAAAAATAGACCAAAATTATTCAGACACTTTGACCTGATCATGTTTTGCTTAAGTGTATTTTTTCTTTAATTGCTAATGCTAACTTTTTACACCACAGACTCAACAAAATTAAGCATTGCTTGGTAAATGGTCAACAAAGAATTGATAGTTGTGTAAATATTAACCGTCATATTATTATGGGTTGTGAAAATCTAAAACACAATACGCAGGAAAACATTTAAACACAGTTAATAACTGTTCTTCACTTCATTTTAATTCATCGCCTTAAGGAGAAATCCCTTCTGTAATCTTAAATATGATGTTGTTAGCATTTTTTTTTTTTATTTATTATCATCTATTTCAAGTTAAGTAATTAGCTCTGATAAACTAGATACAAATCCATTCTGTTTTGCAGGGTGGATATAATTTTAACACTTACCCCGCATCATCAGTGACAGGCTGCACTTGACTCGGCTCATCCCGCCCACACGCGCTCTATCTGCCGCTTTAATCAGGAAAACATCCGCGGGCGTTTGTGCAGCGGAAATGGACCGTGACCGCTGATGGCGGGAAGATGGATAAGGGCGCATCGTCACCAATTGATGCTATCGTGCCCAGCGTGAAGGGCTGAGCCGCTAATTACCGTCTGTGATGGTCAAACACTGGATGACAACAACACCTGTAGGAGCACCGCGGAACATCTGCCCTCTAGTGCCCGGTAAACATGCTGCTTTTACCGCAATTGTGTGGCGGCCAATGCGTGCTCACTAACACGCTTTCAACATTATAGGCGACCAGAGGAGATAGGTGTCACTTTTTACTCCAGTAAATATTTCACAAGGTAGGTTTAAGTTTTAAATAGTTTATGTATATATAGTATCTTGACTATCTATAGTCTTTTTGTATCTTGACAAAAAGCTAGTGAACATTTCCACCATCTAAAAAATAAAATAATTTCTTTAGCGGGACATTTGTACTATTGAGGTAAGTTGTCACAATCTCGAACTTTTCAGCTAAACTTTATGAAACAATTTATGAAAAAGCAAAAATGTAAAAGGGAACACGAAAAAATGGCCAAAATAAGTAATAATTTTGGACAACATAAGTAAACTTGTATAAAATCCTGAGACCTTCTGTTAAAATCTGTATTAAATATATAGATAGGCCTATATATTTAATTAAATATAGTATTTAATCAACTATATGCTGAATGTGTTGAAATGTTGTTTTTTTTATTGTTTCATGTCTAATTCAAAATACTCAAAAAGACAAAAAAAAACATATTTTTGGAAAAATGACTTCCATCTTAATGGTTTACAGTGATTTAATAAAACCCAAACAGAATGCAGATTTAGGAGTTCTGAAAGAGAGTCTGGGTTTGCAGTAATTCACAGTAATTACACTACACCATTTCATTTGTTAAACCCGTGGAGTCCTTAGGAAATGCCATCTGCTTTGCCAAGCGTGGATGAAGCACAATTTTGGAGTCTATGAATAAATAAACACTTCCCCACCAGGCAATAATAATTCATGCGTTTTTTGTCTTTGAGCAGGGCGTAGATGACACAAGGAATTCATATGCAATGCATTCCCCCCGAATTAAAACTATAAATAGATGGCAGCAATCACACAAAATAAATGAACTGTCAAAGCAAAACTATTTACAAGCAGAGCAGAATCCCTGCAATTAAAAGCAAATTTGTTGCATGTTTGAGTAAGTGGTAGCAGATAGGACACAGAAGCAGCCGGCCGTGACAGACAGATTCAGAGTGGTCTTTCAGCACTTTTCACGTGGTCATGGCTCTTAGGAACATCGGCGGAGAACAAAACAGCCACTCCACTCGAATTCCTTACCATTTTACACCAGAGAGCGAGTTGACAGACATCTGCAGAGGCCATTACGCCCGACAATTATGATGTCAGGGACCATTTGCTATGCTGTTATATAGACGAGTCACTTTCAAAATATACTATTTTGTAGCCCACTGTAATCACTAAATCATTGTGTCTTATGTAAACACCCACATTGTTTAACTGTAGTTCACTGTTTATGGAAATGCTATGACACTGGAAATATCAAATGTCTCGTTATAAGGGAAATGTAAATCGTTTCGAAATGAATTGAATGAAATATCTGAGGCTATAAGCATCATAATTTTGTTAATGGACATTTACCTTCATCTTATAAAATATGTTTACATAAGAATCAAAATTACATAAGATATGAAGTCTTGTTTTCTAAAAAATGTGTCAAAATTGAATTTATGCTTACAACAAGAAAAAACATTTACTAAAAGGCCTTTTTGAGTTCACTACAATGAAAACAGACAAAACTAAAACGAAAACTATTTGTGACCCTGGATCACAAAACCAGTCAAAATTTATACATCATTTAAAAGCTGAATAAATATGCTTTCCATTGATGTATGGTTTGGATAGGACTATTTGAAAATCTGGAATCTGAGGGTGCAAAAAATCAAAATATTGAGAAAATCGTCTTTAAAGTAGTCCAAGTGAACTTCCTAGCAATGCATATTACTAATCAAAAATTAAGTTTTGATATATTTATGGTAGGAATTTTACAAAATGTCTTCATGGAACATGATCTTTACTTAATATCCTAATGATTTTTAGCATAAAAAAATCAATAATTTTGACCATACAACATATTGTTGGCTATTGCTACAAATATACCCGTGCTACTTATGACTGGTTTTATGGTCAAGGGTCACATTTTATTTTAAATCTTATTAATATCTTAACTTTCCTAAATTAAGATACATTTACATGCCAGTTAAAATGACAGAAGACATGAAGTCATTTTTTGAAAAAATTGTCAAAATTATGTATTTATGCTTAAAACAAGAACACAAATCTCTATATTGTTTTTCTGACCATTTACCCATTTGAGGCCTATTTAAGTTTACTACAAAAAAAAAATAAAAATAAAAATTGAGATCTTATTAGAGTACAAACATTTAAATATTCCTAAATTAAGATACATTTACATGACATGAAGATATAAAGTCTTGTTTTCTAAAAAATGTGTCAAAATTATATTTCTTAGACCATTGGCAGATATTTGTTCTTGTTTTAAGCATAAACTTGTTTAATTTTGCCTCTTAAGTAAATATATCATGATTTAAAAATGTTTAGATGACAAAAAAAAAAAAATGTTTTTCAGTATCTTCTGATAAAACGTGTTTATATAAATTCAGAAACCAAAAATTTAGTGATCAGTGAACAAAGTGAAATTTTCTTAAAATGAAGCAACAGGTATCTGGCTATCTCTCCATCTCTCACCCCACCTCTTTTGCTTCTCTCTCTTCCTTTGGGTGACCCAGCGGGACAATAAGGCAATGACAGATAAGGAATGATTTGCTAGAAGCAAAACCTTTAAAATAAACAAACCATTAGGCAGTGTTCTGAGGGGAACTAGTGCTGCAAGCTGCCTGAGTGATTCTAATTCAGGTGAATTGCAGACAAATTTCCCTGGCAACTCGCAGCTGTGATAATAGCGACCAGTCTAGAGCCTGCACAGTGTCCAGACCAGTACCCAGAACCTTGGTACGCTCACACAGCCCAGTGTTCTGGTTCATAACACGACACCTCGCAGAGCACACAAGCTTTAGTGTGCGTGTATACGTGTTTGTGTGTGCGAGTGGGTGGGGTGTCAGGAAGACAAAGAGGGAAAACTCAGTGCCATGTTTTTCTACCTGCGAAGCGTGTTTATGTTCTGTTTCTCTGGTTTCAAAGTGTGTGTTCCAGACTGTAGAGGAAACCAGAATCATTCAAATGAAAGTGCTTTGATTGAATAGTGTTTTTCCTGCATCTGGCACAAACCATTTAAGTTTTAACTTTTGCAGTGACAATAGGCCTGCAGGTCTTTTTGAATGCGCAATTATGTGTCAAACCGATTGAGTTTAAGTTGTGCATTTATGTCAAAACACTATAGATATCTCTGATAAGGTGTAGCTTATGTTTCCACTCATTCCACTCATATATGAAAAATCATCAGATTGGCTCAGGTTTGAGCAAAGTTTCCTTTTTTGTGGCATTTAGACCGTGTCTGTCCGATATTCTAAAGTTGACAAAGCAGGGTCAACATCTATTTTAACAAATAGAAAACCAGACCAAAATTATTAATGACATATCTTGCACTCAGGGTTTTCTTACATTTTTATAGGCCTACAGTTAAATGCTCTGTAGAATGTGCCCTTCCTTTTACCACCTGCTACTGAGTTATCAAAAAGCAAATCGTGAGCTTTATCCGAATGTAAATACTATATGTGTGAATATTGAGAAAATCACCTTTAAAGATGTCCAAATGTAGTTCTTAGCAATGCATATCACTAATCAAAAATTAGGTTTTGATATATTTACGGTAGGAAATGTACAAAATATCTTCATGAAACATGATATTTACTTAATATCCTAACGATTTTTGGCATAAAAGAAAAATCGATAATTTTGACCCATTTTGTTGGCTATTGCTATAAATATACCCACGGACTTATAACTGGTGTTGTGGTCCAAGGTCACATATGTACTGTTTTGATGAAAAACTGTTAGTAAATAGCCATTGGTATTGTCAGTGTTGGGGGTAATGCATTACAAGTAATGTGAGTTAAGTAATCAGATTACTTTTTCAAGTAACTAAAGTAGCACATTACTTTTTAATTTACAGTTTAATTTAATATCTGAGTTACTTTTCCAAATAAGTAATGCTAGTTACTTTGTTTTCACATTTACTGACTGACAGCTATCCTAAGAGAAATCGGGAGTAAGTGCAGTGGCATTGTGTGCACTGTGTAAATATAAGGGTTACTGTAGTTCTAGATTTAATGTGAATTTCCTCAAAATGAATAAAAACAGTGAAATACAAACTCTGAATATGACACATTCCATTTTATTAACCAATATATTTGCTATTGGCTTTCAGTGATTCAATTCATTTGTGTTGTTTCTTTTTTTTAGTGCTGAAGAGGATTGAACTTTCTCCTGCATGATACTCTCTTCCTGCAATCCAGAATGGCAGCACAGTTGAAAGGTTTGTACTACTATACAGACGTGAATTTACATTTCTTGCAGTCTGAGGCTTATTCATTTCACTTTTGGTGTGAAAAGGCTTTTACATTTGCCAAAAATAGAAGAAAAAACAAGCAAGATCAGCCCAGATGCAAAAAAGTAATGCAAAAGTAATGTAACGCATACTTTCAATGAAAAGTAACTGATTAGTTACTTTTTTAGGGAGTAATGCAATATTGTAATACATTACTTTTAAAAGTTTCCCCAACACTGGGTATTGTCGGATGACTTATAAAGTCAACCGTGTCACTATTGTCCACCATTTATGAAAATGCGCACTTCAGGACAGGACAGAAGCAGTATTTTTCGCCTGCTGTTTTATTAGCAGTGGCCATTTTTGTCATTTAACGATTATGGAATAATACCAATACATTTTATTATTATTAAATATATCTGTAATACAAAACTTAAAACTTTTTATTGCATTTATAAGCTGGAAAACTGTAATTATGATGTCATGTGCATTCAAATGCATTTGGATTTGTTGATGGTTTTCATTTTTATATATATATATATATATATATATATATATGTGTGTGTGTGTGTTCAAAAATAATATGGTAAGACACACCAGTTAGCAGTATCAAGCAGCAAAACAAGGTGTTTTGTACAGCTAAAAATACCTGGAAGAAATGACACCAGAAGCCAGACTCATTAAATTTACAAATGGCCTCACCCATTCTTACGGGAAAAATAAGGTGGATAGACCTTTATTCTATCGTACTTGTGTAATACTATTGTATTTTGTACATTCAGCGAAGCTAGTTTGATTGTAATAAATTAAATACTGCATCCATTGCATCCACAATACGCATCATCAATCGGCCATATTGGTGGCACGGAACATAAACAATGCCACTGAACCGAACGAAACTTGCATATGTTGTTGATTATATGTTGCTAAAAATGGTCAATTATTGTCATGTGTTGAGCTGTACTAATCGGTCAGATCGGGAAAAAGATTTGGAGTGTTATATGCCAAAAGTTATAACAAATCAAGGAGAAGAGTGCAAAAAACTGTCTGAGCAACAAAAGGCGTATGTGGTTGGCCAAACTGAGGCAGGATTTTCAGGGCAAGAATCTTGACAAATTTTGTGTTTGTTCTTATAATTTCCGGTAAGGTAGGTGAAATATTAGGCTAATATGTTAATTAATACTGCTTGTACGTTGTCTTTACCACCTATTAACTTTAGTTTGTCAAAACATTGTGCCCTTTTCTGCTTACTAAGTCCTTCTCTGTATGATTTAGCAGCTTCCACATGTTCTTCCATGGTTTAGACAGCATAAATTAGCAGAACAACAGTGCAATCCATGCAGTACATCAGAGTATCGCCAATATGGCCGCACATCCGGGTAACTGACCAAACCGTGATGCAAACCCTACATATTTTTTTTTCACTGACACGGTAACTCCGGCTCAAAACTTTCTGACACGAAGTAGTAACGTAAAGTGCGTAATTACAGCGCTACTAGTGGCATCAAACAAAACTGCATTCTGTTTGAAGCGAGCAATACTTGCTCAGTGAAAGTTGGGGTGAATTGTAAAAATGTTGTTTCGAAACAGTCTGAGCAGAGCAATGACACGGTCTCGAGCGCTTGATTGCACGCGGTGATCCGCTTCAGCCGCAGGTTTCTTCTCAGCGGGATGTCATTATGCTAAAGCTCTCACACGCGGAGCCCCACACACGGACGCACGTGCGCCGGGCTGGGGGGTGGATGAATGGCCACACCGAGCTCTGCTTCTGATCAAGAGCTGGCCGGCCGGGCGAGTGTGTAAGGAAATACTCTGGTGGGACCATCAGAGCGCATTAGACTGACCGAGAGCAGCCTGGGGGAAACGCAGCTGCCCGGAGAGCACACTGCAGCAGTATTTCATCAACCTTAAATATTCGCCTTTAATCCCACCGTATGCGAGTCACACCGAGAACGAGCGGTCAGTAGCATATTTGTGTTTACAGGTTTTCTGTTAATTGCTCTCTAGGATGACTGCAGTCAGATTCACTTAGAGCGGACAGTTGTCACTGGATAAATAACATGAGTCCTATTTTTAAGAACTGGAAATACGCAAGAAAAAAAAAGAGTCACGCCATTTTGACTTCTAACGTGTCATTACTTTATATAAATTGCCAAATCCAACAATCTGACATCCTCTGCTAAGATTGAGTGTGTCTGACTCGGAATGCTGATGTACCTCCCAAACTAAGCCTTGACTGTTTGTAAACAGTCTGTCCTTTCTCAGAAGTACCTATGATAATTGCTCTAGGAAGTGCAATTGCAGCAGAACTACCCAATTTGGCATTGAGCTTCTAGCTGTATGCTTGAGTGATCCTAATTGCTGTGGGACTGTGCATTTATTATTTCTTTATCTGTAGTCACACCCTCCCCCAATACTGCCAACAACTGCAGGCAAATCTAAATCACATCTTACGGTTGTTTTCTGACAAGTTTAACCTGTAGACTTGAACCATTTTTGCAAGATGCTGTTTAGGTGTGTTTCTAGATTAAAAAACCAACCAAGTTAAACAAGTGCACTTCCATAATGTGCATACATTAATTTTGTACTTAATATAAAAATCATTCTTTAGTACCTCTTAAGATAATATTAATAACATCTAAGTGTACTCTATTTTGGGACACAATGAATATGAACTAAAATGTGCTTTTAACATACTATCTCTTAGTTAATCCATTATCTTAATCCATCTTTTAGACACTAAATTGGTAACTAAATACATTTTTTTTAATGCAGAAGTAGTATTTTAAAAGCACATTTTAGTTCATATTCATGGTGTCCCTAAATAGCACATTTGAGTACACTTAGATGTTCTTAAGAGTACCTTAAGAAGCACTAAAGAATAATTTTTAGTATATTAAGTACAAAATTAATGTGTGATAATAGAGCACTTTAAGTATATCATAAAACTTTTCATGTTGGCAAAAAAAAATCACATTGCTAGTAATTTTGTTAACTTCTGTCAGACTTAAAATACATCAGATATTGTTTTAATATATATATATATCATTGAAATCTCTACATATTGAACTCGAATGTTCTATTTAAAACCTTGCTTAAATTTGGTTAACTCAGACTGAATAAGATCTGTTTTATTTGTTTAAATTACACGTTTTTAATACAAGGAAGAGATATTATGAAAAAGCAACAATGACTGTAAATCACGTTATTAAATTCTGTTCAGTTATGAAGAATAATAAAGATAGTTAAAGTGTAAGTTTATTGTTAATAGTGTTAACTTATTAAATTATTAACTTTTGCACTATTTCTGAGGGGGCATCTTTACTTTAAAAAATGAATATAGAAAATGTATACACATTTGGTTACTCAGATACACTTCAAATTTGATGTAGAAAGAATTTTACTCAAAAATTGCTAGTAATTTTTACAAGCAATTGGACAGAATAGGCAAGTATCAATGAATTGAACCTGAAATATTTAAGTAGAATGACTAAAATAGTTCTAGAATTTTCTTGTAAAACTATAATCTCTTTTAATAATTTTTAATCATTTAATTTATAATAATTTTTCACATTGTAGACAGAGAGAGATCATGTAACAAAAAAATGGTTATCCTGTTTTGATGTATAGCTGATATTTTATGAAATTTTAAAAAAGCACACACTACCAGTCAAAACTTTTTGAACAGTAAGATTTGTAATGGTTTTTTTAAGAAGTGAGCAACCAAGCCTGCATTTATTTGATCCATAGTACAGCAAAAACAGTAAAACTTTGAAATATTTTAATTATTTAAAATAATTGTTTTGTATTTAAATATATTTTAAAATGTAATTTATTCCTGTGATCAAAGCTAAATTTTCAGCATTAGTTCAGTCACATGATTCTTCAGAAATCATTCTAATATGCTGATTTGCTGTGCAAGGAACATTTATTACTATTATTACTATTATTACTATTATTAGTAGTAGTATTTGTATTATTAGTAAAAATAGAGTATTTTTTTATTCAGCAAGGATGCTTTAAATGAATCAAAATGATAAATTATCTTGATGATAAAGACGTTTATAATGTTAATGAAATGCTCTTCTTCTGAACTTTCTATTCATCAAAGAAACCTTAAAAAAATTCTACTCAACTGTTTTCAACATAATAATAATAATAAATGTTTTTTGAGCGGCAAATCAGAATATTAGAATGATTTCTAAAGGATGACTGATGCTACAAATTCAGCTTTGAAATCACAGGAATAAATTACATTTTAAAATATATTCAAATAGAACAAAGTTATTTTAAATGGTAAAAATATTTCACAATTATACTGTTTTTGCTGTGCTTTGGATCAAATAAATGCAGGCTTGGTGAGCTTCTTTAAAAAACAATAAAAATCTAACTGTTCAAAAGCTCATGGCTGGTAGTGCAGTGCTTGAATAAACGTGCTGAAATGTAGATATAGTAACATGGAGTGGTATTTAAAGTTGTGGAGACGTCTTACACCTACTATTTGATTTGATCTTCAAAATGTGCTGGAACATAAAATCTAAGCAAACTTTTTGTCTTCACATCACATTTGAGCCGTCCACAGTACATGTTCTCCCTCATTAGCCTTGCCAGAATGGTTTATGTGCACAAACACTGCTTGATGAAAACTGTGTTTCATTTCATTCATGGCTCGTCACAGATTAATTCCCATCAGTGGTTTTCATCTGTAATTCCGCTCGATGTGACACGCTAATAGCGTGATTTGTCTGTGAGGTGTTAGTGATGTCTGCCTTAATAGACACGACTCACTCAAACACAAGGATAGAATAACACGTCTCTCAACGAAGATGTTTTTTTGCGTGCACGTCCACCTTTCCATTGACAGCTGCTGTCACCAGTGTGTTATAAAGAACTCCATATGCTTGTGTACTGCCTGTGACGTCTTCTTTAACACATTTGAACACATGAACAGTCACCTCAGCTGTCCCCAGGGAAAGGTGGAGAGTGCATTTGTTGGGTGTGAAAAATTGAACCTAAAAGTTGGCAGCGCTGCTGCAGTCAAATCTATTCATGCCGTGAGGATCCTGCGTATCCTCAGATTAGCGTGATTATCGTAATTATACTAACAATAATGTGTTAATGTTTTATTGTAGTAATATTTTAACAGGCACAGCGGTGAATGCGCTCTATAGCGCAATAATGGCGTAAATATTTTGCTGTCAGTCATCTCGCTCGTAAACAATCAGATGGTGTTTTAATGTTCAGACACCGTATAATTCATAGTGTCTGGAAACAGGACAAAGAAATAGTTCACTCACAAAAGAAAATGCTGGTGTTATTTACTCACCCTTGTGCCAAACCCGCATTCACATCTAGAGAATGGATTTATTTTGTTTTGTTTGTGTGTCCAAAATCAAAAGGTGTTTCGTCTGGTTATCATGACAACTTAAATTGATCTCTGGTACTAACGCAAAACTATTGTTAAGACTGAGAATATGCTTTTTTTCTTTTGACAGCACCTGATAATGACAAAAGTTGCGTAACCGTTCTTCAAACTTGTGGGAGAATTTTAATTGATATTCAAACAAGTGCTTTGAATGATTTTATATTTTACAGTTTATATACACAATATTTTGTGCTGCAGTTTGTGTCAAATCTAATCCAAACAGCATCCTTTAATTTTTATTTTAGGTGAATTATTATTAATACTATTATTAGTATTGTTTATTTTTTGTTTGTTTATTTATTTATTTATTGGTGGTGGTGGCTTTTAGCAACTCTCAGCTTTTTTAATCTTTCATTATATACAGCAAAACCTAATAGGCTTGGGTCTAAAGGGTGTTAGCATAGGCTGTCTTGTCGACCACCCCTTGGGAGAGTTGGAGAGTCTGTTTGTTGGGTGTGATAAATTGGTCACATGCTTGAACCTAAAGGTTGGCAAATTAACAGTTAATTAGGGCTTGATAAATAGCAGATCTGCTCTAGCCCCATTCAGCTGCTGCAGGCCCTCTCTCGACCCAGTCTCTCTTAGGCAAGTGTTTATGTGCTGGTAACAAGTGTCGATGCAGACTGTTATGTCTGCATTTTGTCACATGAGGGGATTGCTCTCAGATGTGCTCCTTCTCCCAAACGTACTCACACACACGTGCAATAGATGTGTATGCTCAGGTTACTGCACACGGCACTCTTTTTTCTTCCAACACACACACACAATCTAAAACCTCAGCCTACTCTCTTCAGGAAGAGCTTCGCTGTGCTCTTTGCAGGCAGATTTATCACATTTGTTGACACTGGTACATGGAACTTATCCTTTATGTTCCTTAAGAAAATGTTTAAAGAAAACTAGCGTAGAGAACATGCACCAAAAATAAGCCATAACAGGATACAATAACTACATTTTTATTGTGTAGAGTTTCTATAAGTAACATAATTGTAGCACACCATGTATCAGTGATGATGCAAAATTCAAAAAGCTAAATTAAATCTTCTTCTTCCTCCCAAAATTATAGTCTCAGTAGCAATATGTGTATATTTAAATGTGGATATTAAAAAAAAAATCAGTTGTGAGCACTAAAATTGTTCAGTTTTGGTGTACATTTTTTTAATAACAAATTAAATTATGTCAGATTTGTGCAAAATTCATCTCTACTTCAGAAATTACAGATGGTTTTGTATTAAATTTTTTAATCTAATTAATCACATGATGTTTCGATTAATTAATCGAATTAATCGCTAAATAAATTTGACTGTGAAAATAACCACAAACGATGATGTAAAGCTATTTTTGTGTGAAATGAGGAAGTATAGACATAACAAATTGTAGCTTTAGAAATAAACGTTTTATTTGATTCAACATAAAATTTATTACACATAAATATTTAGGCTGCAACAACATAACGTAAAAGGAACATAAAAGAAGATAATTTGAGAGACATCTCGGTATTTTTTGTTCATACAATGAAAGTCAGTGGTAATCAAAACAGTTTTGTTACCAACAGTCTTCAAAATACCCCCTTTTATGTTCCACAAAAGAAAGGTTTAAAACGACATGAGGGTGAGTTAATGAGAACAAAATGTAATTTTTTTGGAGTGAACTGTCCCTTTAATTTATTTATTTATTTATTATTATTATTATTATTATTATTAAAAATGAAATGATACTCTAAACAAGAAACTAAATCTGCCAGCAGGTGGCGGTAAATGTCTTTAAGAGTCATTCTTTCATTTTATTCGTTCAAACGGCTGATTCATTTAGGAATGAAGTAAATGGTTCTTTATGAATGGGCCTTTGAATCATTGGTTCACACGATTCGTTCAAAATGCAGAGTCATTCAGAAACTAAACACTGCTGTGTTGCTCGAACACATGCAATAATTCTGCTATGGCTTTAAAGCTAATATGTTCTCTGCAAAATTGAGCAAATACACATCATATTGTGTTTAAAATATAACACAATATCAACTTCTTACTGAACTGTTGAATAGATCGGGACAAAATCAGCACTCGTGTCATATTGCCCTTGCTGCCGTGTGATATTGTGTGATATGTGATATATGTAAATATGAGACAAAACACACACAGGGGCATTTTGCAATTTTAGGGCATAACTGCATTTGTGGAGTTGTTGCCCTGCATCATATTTGTCAACAGTCACCTGTATGAAATATAAGATGATGTACAGATCAGGGGACGGGGCCAGCGCATTAACTGCGTTAAAATATTTTAACCGTGTGATTTTAAAAAAAATAATTAAGTTAACGTGTTAAACTGACAGCCCTATTTTGTATCGTTTTGGGGTCAAAATTAGGAGCAGTGTTACATTATTTCACTAATTGTCCTATTTTTATGAATATGATGGCCTACTTTGGAACATCAGAAATGTTATACCAGCGATATACTGGTAGACACGGTTAACCGGTAGAAATTTATCAAGCTGTTAAAACACAATCAGCAACAAAAGAGAACTCATTTCACTATATGTGTGGAGAGGCACGCACATGTGGAGACGACGTTTATAAAGAGTGTCGGAGTATTGAAATTAGTTGTTTTGAATGGCCTTGAATGGTTAAATGCACGCACTTGTATGTGTCATAATGCCTGTCTTTGCAAATGTAGTGTAATAGTATAATAGTATATTGGATCCAGGCAGCTCTTAAAGTGACAGCAGGGTAATATTCCATGTCATAAGGATAATAGGATAATATTCAAATGTCATTCATATTAATCAAACAACAAAAGCGAGAAAACCTCTCACTGCTCTTGACTAAATCGCTTTTTTAATTTTAATAAGAAGAAATATATTTAGTTTACACAGTGAAGAATATGTCGTTGTTTGTCATACTGACACTGGTGACAAGAACTATGAAAAATCTATGGTATCAGAAATTTTGATATCATAAAGACCTTATTTAAAGCCAAAATAACTATATTGTGAAATATATCATTAACATTAAATGAAATTACTCATATCGTAATATAAGATTTTGGTCACATCACCACCCCTAATTCAGCGTGTGATCTACTGAAATTTACATATTCAGAATGCACTTAGAGCAACCCAGAATCTATTTGCCATAACTCTTTCAGTATATTTTTCGAGTTTATTGAAATTGAATTATTTTACATATACTGTAGTCTGATGACACTAGGCTCACCTTCAGTAATCTGATATGACATAACTAGTCTTTGAGGATGTTTTGTTTTGATTAGCAGTGTCACACAAAATATGAATTCAAATGTTTTCAGTTTTATTTCAGAACATTTTCCCTTTTCAACCTAGGTGGTTTAATTGTAACATTGGCCTTTGTGTAATTGTAGCTTAATTTTGTTCTGACTTAATTAAGTTATACATTCCGTTGACACAGTAATGACTGCAATTATGTCAAAGATTTTTGGCTAAATTTCAACATTTTCTGGGCGTGTAATTATTAAGAGAAGTAAGAAACAATAGACTTAATATTCCTGTTTACAGAACCTGATTATTATGCTCTTGTGTGTGCATGCACTTGCACACACACACATATGCACTTTGATCGGTTTTGTCTTGTATAAACTTTCTGTTGCAAATGTAATCGTCACTGGCTCATCAAGACCTCTTACATAAATGGACATTCTTAGTGTCGGTGGTGTCCATCTCTGCAGATGACATGTAAATTAAACTGTGCCAAGAGAGGAAGGGTAGTTTGTAAAAACACGCTCTGTGACCCCTTAGAGAGTCATTCATGTTTCAACAGTGGAGCGTGGGGCCAGGAGACGGGAGGAAACAGGAGCATGTATGGACATTAATTACTCTATGTGCGGTACTGCTGAAGTAATAATGTGTTGCAGTTCCTAGACTGACAGCCAGAACTCCCTGGCACTTCATCAAGCAACCTGACACTGAATATACAGTCCATTTGATTGGAAAGAGCTGCAGATGCCTTGCTTTAAGGACTAATGAAGTCAGATATAAGCATGTAAATTCATTAACCGCAGGTTGCGGTTGTCACGGTCCTATGCTCTCAAACCAATTCAAAATTGGGACTGTGTGGAGAGGTTAAAATTGAGATACCAGCAATGTGAGAAAATGAACAAGAATATGAGAACTCATAAAAAAGCAAACCTGAAACAAAAACTGTTCACATGTCCAAATATTGTACTCCTTTTCCATCTGTGAGGAAAAAAAAATTCTACGTTTATTGTTATTTTTATTATTATAATTATTCAACACTTTTTTTTCCAAACAAATATTTACCAACCCAACCAGACAGCTGTCGGATAATCTAGCTTTATGGTTGTCAGCAAACTATAATGCCGTATCAAGAAAGCGAGCGACATCGGGACTCCCACAAGTTGGATTTGGACAGCCAGAATTACTTTAGACATCCGTAAGGATATGATGTGAAGCTTAAAAAAAAGTAATAATGTAGTACATATGTATTCAGCCAAACAATCCCGGACAAGTGAATACTTCATTTAATTCCCTACGTCCAGCAATCAGTCAGAATCAAAGCAGCTGCTTTGGCTCAGAGTACCAGTGTTGCTCTAATCAACACCATTTACCATGATCTTGGCAGCTTTGCTGAAGGCAGAGACGGCACATGGTGCAACAGAGCGGTGGCGCGGCCTGCAACTCTTAGACACAGTCATTAGCAATAATGCTTATTATGTTAGTGTTCCTGGTTGGTTGCCAGATAAAAGTTAAAAGTTTTATGTATCCTTGAATTAACCGAAGAGCCAAGCTGAGATGCATATTAAAGCAATTTCACACGAGTATGCCGTGGTACTGGATATTCAGTACGACAGCATGTTTACAGTAAAGTACTGCATTTAAACAATATTAAAACAGATCGTTCACCCGAAAATGAAAATTCTGTCATTAATTACTCACCCTCATGTCGTTCCAAACCCATAAGACCTTCGTTCATCTTAGGAACACAAATTAAGATATTTTTGATGAAATTTGAGAGCTTTCTAAACCCTGCACTTCAGAATGCCGGCTCCTGCATCAGCAGCAACACACGCTTGTGTCGTAAATGCATGTCGAAGTCTAACAGGGAGGAGAAGAAATTGTTTGTTAAATTTTAATTTTTGGGCGAACTATCCCTTTAACATTGACTATCCTGCATTTTAGACAAAATTCAGCCATTTATTTTTTTTCCCTCTGAAAATGAAAGTGCTTTCAAAGGAAGCCAACAACAGCATCAAGCATTGCAAGTTGTTTTTCTGGTTAAAACATACACTACCAGTCAAAAGTTTTTGAACAGTAAGAGTTTTAATGATCTTTAAAGAAGTCTTTTCTGCTCACCAAGCCTGCATTTATTTGATTCAAAGTATAGCAAAAACAGTAAAATTGAACAATATTTTTACTATTTAAAATAACTGTTTTCTATTTGAATATATTTTAAAATGTAATTTTTAGCATCATTACTCCAGTCACATGATCCTTCAGAAATCATTCTAATATTCTAATTTGCTGCTCAAAAAACATTTATTATTATACTTATTATGTTGAAAACAGCTGAGTAGAAATTTGAAAGTTTCTTTGATGAATAGAAAGTTCAGAAGAACGGCATTTATTTGAAATAGAAATCTTTTGTAACATTATAAATGTCTTTATCATCACTTTTCATAAGACTCCAAGCTTTTGAATGGTATGGTGTATAATGTTACAAAAGTTTTTTTTTATTTCAGATAAATGCTCATCGTTGGATCTCTCTATTCATCAAAGAATCCTGAAAAAATGTACTTAGCTGTTTTATATATATTGATAATAATAATAAAATAAAAAAATTACTTGAGCAAATCAACATAGTAGAATGATTTCTAAAGGATAAAGTGACAATGAAAACTTGAGTAATGATGCAGAATATTTAGCTTTGATCACAGGAATAAATGACATTTTAAAATATTCAAATAGAAAACAGTTATTTTGAATAGTTACAATATTTCAGAATTGTACTGTTTTTGCTGTACTTTGGATCAAATAAATGCAGGCTTGGTGAGCAGAAGAGACTTCTTTAAAAAAAAAAAAAAAAGTTATTTTTAAGTACAACATTTTTACAAAAAATAATTTAAAACGGTATTTTTATCTTTTTCCACTGGTTTTATCTTGTTTATGCTTAATACAAGTAATCTGTAATCTGTAGACTCCAGCTCCAGGATTCCGGGTTTTCCATTTATTGCTTATTGGTAAGAAAACAAGAGAAAACGTTTAATCACACAGCTCACTCGCCGCTCACATACTCTGGTCTTGACCAGCGCAAACACAAGCAATCGTCGTGATGCGAACAGTAAAGCATCCCGGGGCTGTTGTAAATATCCGATTAGAGGACTGAAACTAACTGGCATATAATCCTTTTACATTCTTAAAACCATTCAGAGTGTGTTGGCCTGTAGAAACAGATTGTATCAGGGCAGGAAAACCCCTCTTTGTATATCTGGCTTAATCTTTTCTTGGCCTTGATCGTTCTCACAAAAATCTTCTTTTAACAATGCAATTGAGGAAGCGGAGGCACACCAAAAGTGGTTAAATGTGGTCTGGCTCGCCAGCGCACGGGCTGTGATGGACTTCCTCTGCAAAGTATTTCATTTTGGATACAGTCCCTTTCTAAACACAGCGCACCTGGGACAACAGCTTTGGTTCCAGACCCAGTGTTAATCAGCAGCAATGCATGCCTGCCAGCGGCTCGTATATACAATTAATACTGTGCCCTGACTTTTAACAGCCGATACCGCGGCGCTTATGAAAACAGAATACCGCAGAGTGCCACGACTCCAGCGTTTAGCCGAGGCCGAATGACACCGTTTTTACGGAAATCTTCCTGATTGCTGAAAGGATCTCGAAGAATTTGCAGGGAAAGTGGTGAAGAAAAATATTTAAGCGGCCCTAATGCATTCTTTCATGAGCTGCGGTGTGTTCATTGCCTCGGCAATAAGACAAAACATACCCTGACGCTTGTCTCTTCGGGAAGACAAGTCGTTTCACATGAAGGTATCCATGACTAGGCCGTCTTAGTGTTTGACATTCCAGTATTGATTCCACTCAGAGGGTGTGGAGGGGATTTCCGCCATAATCTCCAGTGAAAGAGCTAGGTTGGAACGTCTTGTCTAACACCTATTTAGTCTGCCGTTTACAACGACACAAGTTGACACATGGTAAATATTCCTTCCTTTTCTTCCTCAAGCATCACTTGAAATCGCTAGATCTGCGGCTCAGAGGGCAAATCCACCTCATTTGTATTTTGAAACAGATATTGGCAACAATCTGATAACCCTCCAGACGATTATGACTGTATAGCTATTCAGGGGCTTTTACATAAACAGGATAATGCAAAATGCTAGTGACTAATAGCCTATCAGAGACATGCACCCCGGCAGCATTCGAGAGAGGTCAGCCCTAGTCATTAAGTTAATGTTCGTCCACAGTTTGGGCTAAACACAGTGCCTTTTATGGAATTATCATAATTAGTCTAACCATTAGCCTTAATGGGGAGTAATGGCCAGTTAGATGTTATTTGGTAAAACAACACGCCAGAGGCCGAAGGTGTTTTATTACGTCTCTATATTAAGCGCGTTTTGGAAGGTAGAAAATGTTTCCAGATCGAGGGCGAAGCTGGCTCTGTGCTAATTCAGTTTCCACATCAAGCGAAGGAAGGACCACCCACTAAGAAAGTCCGACTTGGCAAGTCTGTTCGCTGTGACTCTGTTGAAGTTGCTGCGAATGTGATTGGACTTTTATGAGAAGCTCAACCTCGCTTGATAATGAAGTGTTTTCCTTTTCGTTGGCATCTGATCTTGTTGATTAATTCACTACAACCCATAGTAGTTCTGATAAAACCTTGTACGAAACCACAACCTTTCCACTAAAAATCTGTCAACTATTTATCAGAATAGCATGATGCATTGCCTGGGAAAACCATAACCTCTGGCATCGCTATGTGCTACAGTCATTTCTTTTTTCTTTTTTTAATGTGGCTTGTTTTATTCTGTGTTGTTCATTCCTTCACTGCCCCTCTAATTGCATGTTTGCGTTTCATTCCCTTCGGGTTACCCTGTCGAAACGCTTTTGAACGACAAGGAGAACATGGCATCCGAAGGTAGCTCTCATTCCAGCGGATGGGATCGAGCTTGTTAATCAAATGCTTTCCAGATCACACTTAAACTGGAGTAATTACTCTTTCCGAAGGAACCGCTGCACACAAAGGCTTTTGTAAACACATCCAATAACTACTTAAATTGGCGCGCAGGTCGGCTAACAACCGGCTATTTGGTGTTTGAGGTGGAAAAAAAGTGTGAAATATGAATGAAACGTCGCTGGGTTTTCTGTCTGAGAGATTTATGATACATTTATCAACTCGTTTTATGCCACAGTTGGTGTTTAAGCTTGGTCATGGGCCATTTGCTCCACACAAGCACCATCTTTCTTCATTTGACTGCACGGTGTCAGCCCTTGGAAGACATTTCCACAGCAAGAGTGCAGTTTCAAAAGCCCTGTCCTCCCCTTAGATAAACCTACTCTGGAGATGATGTATAAGGATCTAATTGCATTTCAGCTACATATTTCCTACCAAAATGACTTTATTGTACAATGTTATTAAGGTTAGGGGGTCACAGATCCATTTCTGTTGGTCTTGACGTGTAGAAACAGAACCCAACAGAGGTGTCTTTTAAACTGTTAATTTTTGCAGGTCACCTGCAGAATGATAATGCTACTCAAAATAATAGTGTTAAAATGAAAAGAGTACATACAGTTGGTGGAACGGCTTGTGAATTTATTTAAAATATTATTAGTGTTCATATTCAGTTTAAATAATTCTGAAAATTTATATTATGGAATGTCTATTTACACTAAAGGCCGTGTGTCCACCAAAGCGTTTTTTTCCTGAGGCTGGCGTATTTTTTCAGTTGTTCTCAATGGGAGTGGCACGTTTTTTAAAACGCCGAGAGCGTGCTGATCTCTGAGCGTTCGGACGTTTTTTTTCTCGGCGCCGAGAGTTGAAGAATGTTAAACTTTGAGTAAAACGCAGTGCTCATCACTGTCACTTTCTAGTCAGCTAACCAATCAGAGTCGAGAAGGGGCAGGACTATAACTATAACTATAGCAATATAAGTTAATATTGCTTGTCTACAAGTATTTATATCTTTACCAGATGGAAATGCCAGACTACCATGTTATTGTTATTATAAATAATGCTAATGAAACATTTCATTCGTGACGCATCTGCCATATTACTAAAGCGTATTTCTATCATGACAACTCTCAGAGGGATTGGCATGGTAATGTACATGATAATGTTAATGTATTTGGTCTTGGCGGAATAGATCTGCTATACTACTGCTGCTACTGTCCAATACATCCTGTGAGCATGTAGGAAATACTGCTGCTGCACATATAACATACATGAAATAACCCCCATATAACATACATAAATCACCTCGTAGCAGATCTATACAGGTGGAGCTGGGGAAGGTGAAGGGTTTCTGAAACAAGCAGCAAACTGCTACAACAAGCACTAGTCATATATTTGGATGTTGAGCAGCGTGCCAGTCAGCTGTGCCATGTGATATTGATGTCATTATGTCAGATTGAATTAGACCTACACTGCCCTCCAAAAGTTTGGAAACACTGTAGAAAAGTGGGGTTTTGGACAATATTGGCATGAATCCTTTGTAATTTGTGAAAATTTTGCACTGATAAGTGACAACACAAACTACAAAAACATATTTTATTACATAAACAGTTTATACATAGAAAAAACTTAAATTTTCGATTCATCAAAATATCCACCATTAGCAGC
>JAHKKF010492835.1:0-13094 GCA_019740295.1 Labeo calbasu
AGAATTTTATATATTTAATATAATAATAAAAATAATAATAATAATAATAATAATAATAATAATAATAATAATAATAATAATAAATGTTTTTGAATGTTTTTTTCCCCATAAAGGTTTTTCCTTAACATTTAATGTAAATAAAATGATAGCTAGAAACCCATTATTTAAAACAAACAAACAAAAAAAAAAAAACATTTATATATTTATAATATATAGTACAATACTTTTCTATTATTAATTTTGATTTAGTATTTTTAAATAAGAATTTTATATATTTAATATAATAATAATAATAATAATAATAATAATAATAGTAATAATAGTAATAATAATAATAATAATAATAATAATAATAATTATTATTATTATAATAATTATAATTATTATTATTATTATTATTATTATTAATAAATAATAATATTATTATTAATTATTATTATTACATTACATTTTTTAGTATTTTTAAATAAGAATTTTTAGTTTTAGTTTACTATTTTCAGTGTGATTGCTAGAATCCCCATGTCAATTCCTAAACATTGATGTCTGTTTAATCATCTCAAACAGCAGCTTTTACTAATGTGTAATGTTCATCTCCACCAGCAGGTGTCAGTGTGACACAAACATACAACATTCATTACAAAACATCTGATCTAATGACTACAAAATTTAAATAATGCTTGTATGAAACCTTATCTGATGAATGTATATCAGAATATTTCTGTAAAACTACAGCGGTATCTTGAAGACACTAAAATGACATTAGTTCCCATGGAAAAATCAAACTGATTCACCTTGAATATACTGCAAATGAAAGTATAGAAGTGCAGATCCTTGTCCTTTAGATGAGTATGTGTTGTGTGATGAGGTTGATCTGTGGGTTGAAGTGAATGTGATTTGAGCAGAAGCTGATGGTGATGAACATCTTGTCTTGAGCTCCTCTCATGATCTCCGAGTCTCATTAACTCCCCATCGATCGACGGCTTCATTTGCACTTGTTTTCAGTTCAGACTGGAGTGAAACTGAACAACAGGCCGGCGGCTGATCACAGACCAATCAATTAAAGCAGAGCTGATAGACAAACCAGGCTGTAATTAGAGCTGAGACTCTTATGAACATAATTATCACACAGATAACTGCACTTCTGATTGTTCACTGCAGATCCACCAATTCATATCATTCACTAAAGATAGATTCATTCAGCATTTGTGTCTATATGTATATTCTGAAGCCTTTGTTTTACAAAACAGGTGGAAACAGCAAGAAAATATTATCATTAATTAAATAATTGTTCTTTAGCAACCATTTTATTTATATTAAGTGTTAAGCAAAAACTGGATACATTTATATATACATACATACATCTATCTATCTATCTATCTATCTATCTATCTATCTATCTATATTTATATTTACATATATTTATTTACATTTATTTGTTTACACATTTACATTCATTTTTTTATACATATATTTACATTTATTTATATCAATTTATTGATATACATTTTATTTACATATATTTATTCATGTATTTATCTACATTTATTTATAAACATTTATTTACACATTTTTACATGTAAATAAATGAATGTAAATACATTTATTTACATTTATTTACATTTATTTATTTACATATATATATATATATATATATATATTAACATTTATTTTTTATATATTTTATTTACACATTTATTTATATACATTTTATTTACACATTTACATTTATTGATATACATTTTATTTACATATATTTATTCGCATTTATTTATTTACACTTATTTATAAACATTTATTTACACATTTTTTACATGTAAATAAATAAATGTAAGTAAATTTACATTTTATTTATATATATTTATTCACATTTATTTATATACATTTATTTACTTGCGTATATTTATTTTTTATGTTATTATTTATGTATATACATTTTATTTACTTATTTACATTTATTTATATACATTTATTGATATACATTTTATTTACGTATTTATTCACATTTATTGATATACATATATTTATATACATTTATTTAAATGTGGAGGCAATAAATTAATGCATAAATAAATAAATATTTAAATGCACAAATATTTATACATGCATATTGAAATACATATTTAATTAAATATGCAAATTTACTTATTTACATTTATTTAATTTACTATATACGTTTCAGATAATGGGTTTCTAGCTCATTTTATTTATACTTCAATGATGATTTATTTAAGGGGAAGAAAAACATTCGAAAAATGTAATTTGTCATTAAATAATTTAGAAATTTATAATTTATACATTTTTATTTGTGTTAAATGTTATGGGGAAACCTAGAAACTCTTTTATTTAAAAAATTGCTACTTTAACTGAAAGAAAAAAATATTTTATTTCAGCTAGTTGCTAAGGCAACATTTGTCATTTTCATTTTAATTTGAACTAAAAACTAAAACTGAAATAAAAAAAAATAAATACTATAAAGACATTTTTAAAAAAAATACTAATGTTTTAACTAAATTAATATTATACACACCTTTAAAATAAACTCAAATTCTCTAATATCTATCTATCTATAGAATATACATGTTTTTCAGTTTTCTGATGGTGCTCGCACTGAAATCCAAAGTTTTTTTTCGGATGCACATGTTGGTTTGATCTATATTTATGGTCTGGGCTTGAGTGAGTCATCTGTGTGAGATTATCTGAACATGAGTGTGTGTTAAAGAGACAGCGTGACGTGTCTCGTCTGATCTGTCTTCACACTCATCTTTATCTCACACCTTCAGCTCGGTGACGTGTGACAAGATCATATTGTATCTTAATAATATTCCTAATTGAGCTCGACATGATACTTTTCAGCCACGAGTCATTCTGCAACACAAGACAAAAACACACAGGCATAGTTGACACAAAAAAGATGAGCTTGTTTCTTCATCACATTTGGAGAAATGTGTCATTCCATTACTTGCTCACCAATGGATGTGAATGGGTGCCGTCAGAATGAGAGTCCAAACAGCTGATTAAAAACATCACAATAATCTACAAGTAACTCACACCACTCCAGTCCATCAGTTAACATCTATGTCTAGATATTTTTCTTACGGTGTGATAACTGATTAACAATCGCAGGTACCAGCTACTAACAAGGTATATCATAAATTACCAATCATTCAATTATTTACTTCTTATTAAACTGAACAATTACAAGCAGCAGCTAACTTAACTCATGTGATGTATGTACTGCCTAGACATCTTAGGTTTCCTCTTTTTGTGTAATTTAGATTGGAAAATGTGTGCCTTTTTATTGTTTGAGTCAATTGCCAAAAGTTGCTAAAAATTGCCAAATTTTAAAAAATAGCTAAATTTGTTGCTAGGTGCTTTTGGAAGAAAAACTTGCTAGGGTAGTCTGAAAAGTTGCATCAGAAAATGTAAAGCACACACAATGTTTTTATTCGCATAAGTGATGCAAAAAACATTCTTTAGACAACAAATACTTTCTATACAAAAAGCAAGCAAAGAATATTTACACCATAGACTAAAAAATATGGACGTAGTGTCCGTGACGTCACCCGTAGGTTTCCGAAGAGCATTTTTGAAGCGCTTAGTGGGCGGGAGTCAGCCGTCGCCATCTTGGAATCGCGTCACTGCAAGTCACTCCCGGAAAATCGAAAATGGGCAAAGAGGCGGGACGTGGGTGGAGCTGGTTGCTGAAACCACGCCCGCATAGCGCGGCGGTGGTGACAGCAGCGGCAATCCACCTGTCACTCAAGTGGCCACGCCCCAAATTATGCAGAACTTAAAGGCTTAATATAAATTAAACGGATGGGTTATAAAAAAATTCACCCCCCTCACAGCTGTCATGAAGGGCAAAATTAGCTATTTAGACCAAAACCACTTTTTGTAGCAGGCTGTAATCATTTTTTTTTTTCTGCTGTAAAGTAGGGCGTTTTAACATGGGGAGTCTATGGGATTGACTCCCTTTTGTAGCCAGCCTCTAGCGGTCAGTCGATGAATTGCGGTTTTAGTTACTTCCATGTTGGCTTCAAGAGGGAGACCGGGAGGTTGCCGCTTGATTTACACTAGTAAAGAACATTACTATCACCAAGTTCTGTCTCGCATGGGTTTTAGCACTCTAAGTGATAAGAAACTTCTTATCACTTAAGTTGTAGATACTGTCAAATCTCTTACTTGCGTCATACATCTGCACTTTCTTGTTTATCATGAGTTTATAAAGAGTTACTAGAGAGCAGATTTCAGTCAGCGTGCGTGCACTCCGTTGTTGTTTCAGATGATTCATCTGAACGCCTCTGATTGGTCACTGCACTCACCGCCACTCAACAGAATCGCGTGTGATTGGCTATAATGCGCAACACTGTAGAAACCTGTCAAAATAAACATGCAACGAGTAGATCTGTGATTTAATGACAAAATCGACTATTTTTATTAGGGCCCGAGCACTGCAGTGCTCCGTTTCTTCTTCTTTTTCTTCTTAAAAGTGAATTGCATTTTTGAGGGCCTAAACATGCTCAGAAACTCATGAAACTTTGCACACGCGTCAGACCTGGTGAAAATTTACATCTGATATTGGTTTCAGAAGTGGGTGTGGCAAAATAGCTCAATAGCGCCACCTTTAAAATTTCAACGGAGTGCGCCTTGAGCTACGTTGCATGTACATGTACGAAACTCGGTACACACCTGCAACACACCAACACCTACAATAAAGTCTCTTGGTACAACATCCGAAACCCAACAGGAAGTCCATTATATTGCATTTCCTGTACGATTTTTGTGCAGTTTTTGCCATTTTCAGGCCTCGTACTTTAACGAACTCCTCCTACAGTTTTAGTTCAATCATCTTCAACTTTGCTGAGTGTTATCATGAGGCCTTTGCGATGCTAAATTGCGAAGAGCTTGAGTTTTCGTCTGGCGGCCTGACAAAGTTCGATGTTTCGCCATGAAAAAGGAAGTTGCTGTAACTCAGGCAAGCAATGTCCATTTGAGGCAATGTGCCACCTGCTGACAACAGGAAGTGACATATTTAATACTGTTATGGATGCCTAGCGACATATTAAAAAGTATCAACAAGTGTTAAATAGGGTAGCAACATGCTAAAACATGTTACCAGCACTTAGCTAAGTGCTAAAGCATGCTATTAATGCAATGAAACAGGAAGTTACTGTAACTCAGGCATGCAATGTCTAATCTGCCCCAAACTCAACATGTTTGATAAGAGTCCTGCCCTGAACACATGCCCATGCTAATATTCAGTTATAGTCATAGCGCCACCTACTGTCAACAGGAAGTGACATGTTTAACACTGTGATACACTATTAGCTACAAACTAAAATAAGCCATTGAGTGCTAAACTTGCTAAAAACATGCTTAAACATGCTAGCAACACTTACTAAGTGCTAAAGCATGTTGTTAAAGCCATGAAACAGGAAGTTGTTGTAATTCATGCAAACAATGTCCAATCTGCCCCAAACTTCATATGTTTGATAAAAGTCCTAGCCTGAAGATATCTACATGCCCATATTCGGTTATAGTCATAGCGCCACCTGCTGGCAACCGGAAGTGACATGTTTAACACCGTGATGGACTATTATAAGCACAGCAAAATATGCCATTTTGTGCTAAACATGCTAGCAGCACTTACTATGTGCTAATGCATGCTATTAATCCCATGAAAGAGGAATTTGTTGTAACTCATGCATGCTGTGTCCAATCTGCTCCAAACTTCATTTGTTTGATAAGAGTCCTGACCTGAACACATGTAGAGGCCAATATTCAGTTATGATGATAGCACCACCTGCTGGCAACAGGAAATTACTTGTTCTACACTAACTTAAACATGCAATGTCCGATCTGTCCCAAACTTCACGTTCTGTCCTGAACATGTCTTAAGGTTAATATTCAGTATCAATCATAGAACCAACTGCTGGCAAAAGGATGTAACTTGTTCTACATTTAACATGTTTTACATTTACATTAATGACTGACATATTCTTCCTATATTTACTATATCAAAAGCATACTGCCCACCGTCTCCTAAAGCCACCGGTCGGCGGTGAGTCCGGGTGCGAGGGCCCTTTCATCGCTACTTGCAGCTTTAATTTTATTTGCACTTTATTTACGACAGCTGTAATAGATTTGGTTTAACTGTGCGAGGGCATTTTGATGGCATTTTTGCCACAAGCCCTTGTTTTTGGATAGAAGTTTATAATCTTGACATGAACATTGTTACATAAGGTGCGATCAAAAACGATATTTGAAACTAAAGTTACGCTTCATTTAAACATTGTAACGCGCTGTTATGCCAGTAGGTGGCGACAAGTGAGTGTTAAAATATATTTGAGGAGATTTGTTCAAAAACTCAGAACAAAACAGGGCTTCATTCATTAATTTCAATTTTATTATTATAAGACTCATAGCATTAAATAGCACATTTAGTCAGAACCTGTTATCTTATACTACAAGCACTAATATGAAATTGTACAGTCTGAAAGATTAGGATGTAAAATGTACAATTTTACAAGTTGAAATCTTTGTAGCCTACGTTAATAAGTATTTGGGACTATTATAATGGAGGATTCTTACACTTCCTATCATCTACGTCTGAATAAATAAGCTTTCCGTCAATGTATGGTTTGTTAGGACAGGACAATATTTGGCCGAGATACAACTATTTAAAGATATGTAATCTGAGGGTGCAAAAAAAAATCTAAATATTGAGAAAATCACCTTTAAAGTTGTCCAAATGAAGTTCTGAGCAATGCATATTACTAATCAAAAATTAAGTTTTGATATATTTACAGTAGGAAATGTACAAAATATCTTCATGGAACATGATCTTTACGTAATATCCTAATGATTTTTGGCATAAAAGAAAAATGTATAAATATACCATGCTATTTACAAGTGGTTTTGTGGTCCAGAGTCACATATGAGGCCTGTTTTTAGGCTATAAACACACGTCACGCATGCACACAAGATTTGCCAAAACTAGTTAACTGCAAAGTAACTAGTTTATTTTGTAACATCAAGATTCTTGCATTTGTACAGGCAATAAGAAGCAGACAGGAAAGTGGTGCGTAACAAAAGTGTCATTTTTATTGTTCACACATTCATACTTTTATAAAATACTATATATATATAATATTAAAATCAAACTGAGTTAATTACATTTGCATGATCTTAAGAACTCTACACAATGTTTTATAAATTAAACTGGTTTATTCTGATAAAAATACGTGATTTAGCTTGTAGCTTGTTGTCTGTTTGACGGTTGCGAGCGAGAACGTCCCTGCGTTTGTCCGTTAAACCGTATACAGTAAAGCGGCGAACAGTCTGTGACGCGTCAGACGTGCTTCATGACGTCCAGAGCGAGTAGGCAGTGAGAGCCAATAGAAACGACAGCAGACCCAACAGAACCTTCTGCATCCACAGACATGACTCCAGTTTCTGCTCCAGACGTGAGTTCGCCGCCATCATGTTCATCAGCTGATGGAGACACGTGAGAAAATGAGTATTTCAGAAAGACGTGCATTAATGATTCATTAATGATTCATTAATGAATTAACACAAGGGAATTTAGGGTAAAATGTGTAACTAATAGATATACTGATATCATAGTACATTAAGACATTAACATTTTATATTTACTGAAATGTTGTTTAAATATGCAAATGAGGCTCATCTAATTAAATATGTAGTAATTTGCATACTTTTACCAGAAAATAAATCTGTACATTGGATAAAGCCAGGTTTTTTTAATTGATTTTTATTTAGTTTTTCTTTCTTCATTTAAATTGCAAGTTTCCATCTCACAATTGCACAAAATAAACTTTTAGAATAATTGCGCATGTCAACGTTCTTTTTTATTTATTTATTTTTTTTTAGCAATTGAAAGTTTATACTTTTTCCTCTGAATTGTACAAAAAAAAGGTCCAAATTATGAGAGAGAGAAAAAATGTTTTTTTTTTTTTTTTTTTTTACTTATTTTTATTCTGTGGCAGAAATAAGCTTTCATAGAAAATAGAATTTTTTTCTGTCAGCAGCCAGAAAAAAAACACTTTCACCATGTTTTGAGGAACAAAATATTATGTGAATGATATATGAATAAAATAAACCTCCCTAAAGAGGTGAAAATAAGATTTAAGAAAATATATATTTTTAAAAAAAAAATAAATATTTTTTTCAGTGAAATACTATATTAGTAATATTTATATGCACTTTTTAAAATTATGCTTATTATTCTCACTATAAGTTTTTTTTTAATACTAACTGTTGTTCAGCGAAATATTATAGTCTAGATATCTATTTAAATTTTCTTTTCAGTAAAATATTTTTTTTAGTTTTATATATATATAATTTTTTTTGGTAACAATAATCAAAAATATTTATTTTTACAGTAAAATAATTAAGATTTCTTATTTAATTTAATAAAGTATACTTTTTTACAGTGAAAATATTTTTTTGTCAGTGAATTTATAAAAGTATTTTTATTTTTTAGAATTCTGCTTATTGTTGTAATACTGAATTATATTTCAGTGAAATATAATAGTAATTTTAATTTTGTTTTCAGTAAAATATATTTATAGTTTTTAGTTTTAGTAATTTTATACATATTTTTGTAATTTAATAAAATTAATTTATTAATTATTAAAAAATAATTTATTTTTACAGTAAAATGCAATTAAGATTTCTTTCGTTTTTTTTAAATATATTTTTAATAAAAAAAGTATACTTTTTTTGCAGTGAAATAAGATTTTTTTTAAAATGTTTTTATAATAATAACAACAACAACAACAACAACATTTTTCACGAAATATATTAGTAATAATAATTTTATTTTTTATAATTCTGCTTGTTACTATAATTTAATATTACTTTTTCTTTTTTTTCAGTGAAATACCACAATAGTAATATAATACTTATTTTATTTGTATTTTATATACTACTACTACTATTATTATTATTATTATTATTATTATTATTATTATTATTATTATTATTATTATTATTATTATTGCAGCAAACCTAGACTTTTTTTCTATCAAAATAATCATCATTTTTACTAGAAAAACACTTCCATAATTTTGATTTATGAAGTGATAATGTACTGTACTGTAATAAAACAGTAAAACAGTAAAACCTGGCTTTATCCAGTGATCAGATAAAATGCAATAAAATAAATACTGCAATGCATTTTGAATGTCTTCTTTCCAACTAGTCTGAAACCAAATTCAACCTAAAATCTCCAAACTGAGCAGTGCATAAAAACAAAATGTTTTAGGCTCTGATGTCTTGTTTTAGACTGAATAGTGAGTGTGAGTGAGCAGAATCCCACCATGCTCTGCAGGTCCTGATGGTCGTTGGTGGCCGTCACTGACGGACTCTCAAACGAGTTGTTTAGAATAGACTTTGGTGTCTCGAGGACGTGACAGCGCAACCTGCAGGAAAAAAAATGGCAGGTTAGTGTCAAATAACACCAGATGAACTCTACATCCTCGTCTCAACCTCGTATCAAACATCAGACGAGACTGACGCGTGTCGTGTTCTTTCTAATAATAATATTTGTTTTTGTACAAAAGATACTGAAGATTCTTGTTTGTGAAAAAGCTGCTATGCAGATTTCGTGCTCGAATTAATGTGCGCTCTGTTAGTGAATGACAGTGTGTTCCCAGAATGCAGTGGGTGTGTGACAGTCGTCACCTGTGCTCCATGACTTTGGCTTTAGAAACTTCCTTCCAAAATTGAGCGAGTTCTGGGACGGCGGCTCCGGCGCTGCTCTCCATCTCTGCCGCCATGACCAGAAACCGGTCCTGAGGAGACGCCTGGAACCCTACAAAACACACACGCGTCAAATGACCAGTTACTGTCAGCTCAAACCCTTAAGATGCATAATATATTTACGTCAAGCACCCCTGAGATTTAAAGTTAATCTTTTCAATAATTTAACAACACATTCGTATGTTCTCAGAGCTTCTTTTTGACAGGTTTTATTTTTTATTTTTATTCAAGTTATATAATATCTTGTTGGCCAAATATAGAAATGATTTTGTCATATACGTGATTTATTTTGTTGTATATTGTGATTTGTTTTTTTCTTAAATAATAATAATAACTAGATAAAGTTGAAGACAAACTTTAGGTTGGCTTGAGAAAGCTGGACCAGAAAGTTTAAACAGTTTAAAGTTTAAAAAATGAAGTTTGATGGTTTCAGTCTGAAATAGTTTCAAGGTTAAAGTAGTTTTGAAGCTTAAATCTTGAATGTTTTGAAGGCAATACAGTCTGTCAGATAGATAGCATGATTAGCACGTTGCTAACATGTTTTTAACTTAATTAGCATGTTGCTAGCATGATTAGCATGTTTCTATTACGATTAGCATATTACTAACACATTGCTAGCATGATTAGCAAGTTGCTAGCATGTTTCTAGCATGATTAACATGTTACTAGCTTGTTGATAACATGATTCTAGCATTATTTCCAAGTTACTAGCACGTTGCTAGCATGCCAACGTATGCCACATTGCTTTCTCAAGCCAACTTTAATAATTTCTTTAATAATGATAAAAACAATGTGTTTGTTTTTTCTTTAATAATAATAATACAACTAATTATAAATAAAATAAATAATAATTATCTAATTACAAAAATTAACTAATTACAAAAATTAACAAATACATTACTGTATTAACTTTCTCACTTTTTTTTTTTTTTCACTCAATTAAAAAACAAAAAAATCATAATTTTTGTATTTGTATATTTGTATATTCATCATATTTTGGTAACATTTTACAGTTATTTGTTAACATTTAGTTAATGCATTTAACTAACAGAAACTAATAATAAGCCAGTGTTATTTTAGTATTATATATATATATATATATATATATGCCATTATATTCATTAATGTAATTTTTTTCTTCATATTTTCATTTTAATTTGTTTAATGTTTTAGAAATTTCGTAATGTTTTTTTTTTCTTGCTCCTTTTTATTATTATTATTATTATTATTATTATTATTATTATAATAATTATTATTATAATTATTACTACTACTACTACTACTACTACTACTACTAATAATAATAATAATAATAATAATAATAATAATAATAATAATAATTATTATTATTATTATTATTGTTATTATTATTAAAACAATGTGATTGTTTTTTCTTTAATAATAATAATACAACTAATTATAAATAAAATAAATAATAATTAACTAATTACAAAAATTAACAAATACATTACTGATTTAAAAAATCATAATCTTTGTATTTGTATATTTGTATATTCATTATATTTTGGTAACATTTTACAGTTATTTGTTAACTTATTATTATTATTATTATTATTATTATTATTATTATTATTATTATTTTATTTATTTTATTTTTTTTAAGGACAGTTTAAAAAAAAAAAGTTTGATTTAAAAATGAAATTGATCCATAGATATAGTAGTGTAATTTTACAGTTGTAATGTAAAAAATATTTATTTTAAATCTTTTTACATTGAAATATTATATAATTATATTATTTATTTCCTGTAATTGTTTAAGAAATATATATTTTCATTTTATAATAATACTAACATTATTATTATTATTATTATTATTATTATTATTATTTATTATTAAAGTCCTATTAAAAGTTTAGCCAAATTGTGCATTTTTATTAGTTCTTGCTCTTTTTAATTGTTCGTATTTTAGGTTTAAATTATCTTTATTTCAGTTCTAGTTTTAGTACAATTTTAGTTATTTATTTCCAGGTTGTAGTTAAAAAATCCAGAATCCAGAAAAATGAATAACACAAAACAAGATTAAAAAAAAACAAACAAAAAAAAAACGGCAACATCAAGAAAAAAGGGGAGGGGCCAAAGCCAGGCCAAAAAAAAGGAATCCAGAAAAATAAAAAAATTTAAAAAAAGTAAAAAAATAAATAAATAAATAAAAAATGTTATATATATGTATGTATGTAACGCAGAAAAAAATGATAAAAATTATAATTTAGATGTATTAAAACTAAGATATACTAAAATGTCAACTAAAATTAAAATGAAAGTGGAAAATATAAAAACTAATTCAAACTATTAATAAAACCTATAATAGTATTGCAACAATACTTTTAAGAAAAATTATATACTGTATGACTAATGCATCTGCGTGACTTTCCAGTCATTTTTCATAATTACATAAGAATATCTAACACTCATATACCTGTATTGGACTCGAATTAAATTAATAAATAAATTGTGCAATGAGCATAAGATCTGGCTGCTGTTTACCTCCATGAAGTGAAACCACGATGTCCACACTGGCTCCAGGCTCACAGCTGCTGTTACTGGGCTTCACACGGTATTTCTCTGGAGCTGTAGTTCGGACCTGAATAAACAAAACATGATCAAACGAACAGTCAAATACTGTACACACCAATCCCATCATCAGCACCTTTCATTACAACCGCCGTTTACTTCCATAACAAGATTTTAAAGACTGAAATCAAACTGTTTGTTGAAGTTATTTCTGCTGTTATGAAGCATCTCACCTTAAAGGCCACGTGGTTTTTGGTGACGTTGTTGAGGATGATCAAACACTTCTTCTCTGATTCTTTAGCACCGAATCTGAGCTCCTCTGACGGACTGAAACAACACGACAGACGTGTGATTATCGAGATTATATCCATAGTCACAACCCTTACTAACAGATTACTGCATGAAAACATAAAGTGCTTCCTGAAATATCGTGTAGTGACTGACGTTCACACAACAGACCGCGTTCATTAAGAAACATGCTGCAACGGAAAACCTGCTGAGCCCAACGGATTCCCATCAAATCCTTCAGCTGTGTCACTTTACACATGATTATGTGTGTGTACATATGGGAGATACAGCTAAAAAAAATATATATCTCTTTATTTATGCATTGGATTTGAAAAAGGAAGCATCATTTGAATCAAAAGTCGTCATAAAGTAGTTTTAAAATTATAAGAAATAAAATCCAGTGAAATGTAGACAGAATCAAGGCATGTTTTTACTTTTTTTTTTTTTTTTTTTTTTTTTTTTTTTTTTTTTTACTCAAAAAAAAAAAA
>JAHKKF010492844.1:0-18294 GCA_019740295.1 Labeo calbasu
CATTGATGGAAAGCTTATTTATTCAGCTTTCAGATATAAATTTGTGGTCCAAGGTCACATATTTGAGTATTAGTGTCCTGTATTTACTAAAAGAATAGTGAAGAAGAAAATATCTTACCCTCATGTCATTCTAAACATGTATGTGCAACACAAAAGAAGATATTTTAGCTGAATGTCCAAGCTGCTCTTCTCCATTCAGTGAAAATGGGCTAGAAGCAGAAACGGCGTAGTAAGGAAAAGTGCAACTTGGTATATCAGCTAATTAATTCCTTTTGCTTCCCACACAGGAAACAAACTCATATATGTTTGGGTCGACGTGAGAGTGAGTAAATGATGACAGAGTATCGTTTTTTGACAAACTAATCCTTTAAAGCTTTCTTAAGACTTCGGAAGCGATGTGCAATCCACATGCCAAGACATATGAATACTCACAGAGTGGATGCTGCTTAAACCTTACTAATGTCGCTCTTGACAGTTTCTGTTCAGGCCGATATGTGCTTCATATAATTCTTTAAGTATGCCAAATCAAGAACTCCGTCCCCCCTGCCCCCACTGTGTAGCTTTTTTTTGTGCCTACAGGGAGTTTCATTGGGATTTCGTGTAGAGCTCTGTTATGTTTTGGAGAGCTTAAGAATTGGGTTACAGAACATTAGACCTAATATCCCTGTGGTCTTATTGAGTAGTGGGCAACGCTCCAGGCTAATAACTTTATTGCACCACAGAAACCTTAACCAAGTACACGTCAGAAGTGCACAGTAATTGCATCCTGACACATGCTCGCCTTTACACGTGAAACGGATCAGACCAAGAGAGCAACTCCTTCTAAAAATGGAAGAGAGATTCTTGTGGGACTCAAACCAAAAGCTAGATTATTTCTTAAAATCAACATGACATCAAAATTAACACTGTTTACTCTCATAATGCACAGTCTTATTGTGCTTGATTCATCAGTGCATGTTGTCCCAAATTTTCCAAAAACAAATTAGTTGGCTTTATAATCTTTAATCAGCTTGCTTTGCCTCTAAAACGACTTTCCATTTTGGCTGAGATTCAGTCAAATGAATGTGAAAACTGATATCATTTCCATCAAAAGCAAGCTAGTGTTGGCATAGTTAGTAATAGCGCAAAACAAAGTGTAAACAGTGCCGAGTAATTACACTGGAGCTTATTAGATGTTTATATTGAAAATTGTACATAGAAACATTGTTTTTGAATGTACTGATTCAGACATCGATAGAGTCCTGTATAATAACCCGTTCTGTGTTGTACGCAGTGCTGCAAGGTCGGTTTAATGGATGTAGCAGATACTAGGCTTAAGACTGGAAAAATAATTTCCATGCGGATGGTCTAGTCTCAAGAGCGCATGCAGCGGTCCAGCGGTTAGTTGAAAAAAATCCTACGAGAGGCCGTAATATAGCATTCATGAGCTTATAGTGGAGTTCTCTGCCTTGGGGAACATCTCAATTGCTTCAGGAAAACAGGACAGGTTAGGATTGTTTGTCTGAAATGTGGGAAGCTTGGATGTCGAAGAGGGTCTCAGTTACTCTTCAGACTTGTAGCCAGACTTATTCTCCAAGGAACTGGTTCTCCCCTAGGTCAAAAGCTCAAAGCTCGCAGTCAGTTCTAGGGTTTCTAAGAGATCATTAGAGGGTTAATGATATCTCAGATCCTCATCCTCTCCTCCTGAGTGTCGGCAAACATAGCCCCAGACATGCCCTCAGCAGACTTCAACGACATCCTTCAAGTTCAGCGAGCAGAGCGCCATTCGCAAGCTTGCTCTCTAGAGTCCAATACTGAGGATGAAAGGTATGTCTGGAACAGATGCAACATGTGTTCTTGTGCATATGTACCACTGCTGTAGTGTCCAAAACGGGGGCCATGTTCCACCTGAGTTCACTGAGCATCTGTGATGATGTCTGTAATGCTCCCCAGTGACAGCATTTGGTTTTTTTAAAGGAGAAATTAGTACAATAATGGCTTTAACTTTGCCTTTTATTTGTTTAGAACTTACTGTAAGTGTGCAGAAGCAATCTGGTTAAGCACTGTTATGATTATAATCTTTAGGACTGTCAGGTTCACAATCTCATAACTGCCCATTTTAGATAATAAACCACAAGTGATTGTCGTAGAGGCTTTTTTATTTTAAATAACTATATGCAAGTACATCAAACACTGCCTGATTACATAACTGGCAGCAAGCTGTGTCTTTACATAAAGAATATTTGAAAAAAACTCATGGAAAAAATGAAATTGTGAAGGCTTGATGTTTTGATTATGTTTTAGCTGGAGTATGGGGTGACTGTAATGGAAATGAAACTGTATAAACCTGGCCTAAATATGAAGCATTTTGACTCAGACTAAAGGAATTTATGCAGTGAGGATGCCTTCCAGAAACCTCATCCAAAATAGCTCCGGATGCTGGTATCAGCGAAGAGGCTAAACGCTAAACTCATTGCCAAAAAAGGATCTAGTTGTTTTTTGTCATTGTGTCAGTTTTGTGGTTTGCTTCAGGAAGCATTAGGCCGTCGAGTGACTGTGGTGTCTGAAATGATCCTTCCGTCTAATGATGCACATTTTCTAATTGGCACCAAACTGTTTGACTCAAGTTTGAACTTTAAAATAATGGCAGTCACGATGGGGTCATCGTCATTACTGGGATCTCTTGCGTGCATGGCATCAAATCTTGTTTTTGTTACGATGGACATGGCATCCTGTCGTAAGGGTTAAACCCAGCTGCTTTCTATTGTGATTCATTGAATGAGACATACTTTCTAGCATTAGAGGTGAATGATTTTTTTATTGGTTAACAGCACAATGTGGCTCATCTCTGACCATGCAGCATTGTATGCATCTATGATCAGGTCATCATTTCATCACTTCCCATGAATCACTGTCCTGGGCAAATGTGATCTCTTATTAAGGCCATACTCACTTCAACAGTAAATCCTTAAAAAGTTTAAGATTTTTTCCATAATAAAATGGCTGCAAGCTGTTGGATGCATTCTACATTTAATCTTTATATGAAATTACATGTCGTGTAATGCACGCATAACGTGCAGACCAAACCGTAAGTCGTAGAGACTTGAAACTTGGAGGGATGGTAGTACTCACACCGTCTACAAGGTGACCAAGGCTCACCCCAATTGGCCTGACGGGAGAGCTACAGTGAGCAAAAGTGCAAAATCGCAAACTCCTAAACCATCAGACGAGGCTCAAGTGTCTTATTTCATTGGAATCCTTGGCTCAGATTCGATCGGGTATTTCATTTTTTGAAAAACGTACTTTTGCAACCTAATCCTTGGTTTTTCATCTGATCAGAATCAAACCAGTGCAAAAAAAGATTCTCTGGAGAGTGAATACCAAAAATGGGGTACCAAAACGTTCGAAAGGGGCAGGGCCATCTTTAGTAAAATGCCTATAACTCCTGAACGGAATGAGATGTCTCTCCACCAAACTCAGAACACTTATGTAAGAGCTCAATCTAAGGTCACAGGAAAAAATACAGAGCTTAGCCACTTGGTGGCGCTATTAAATGGAAGAAAAACATAAAAATGGCTATAACTGCGCAACCATCTTGGTCCAAAGTGCCACAAGTGTCTACAAGGACATTTACGTATCTCAAAAAACATTGACCGATGAAGTTTGAGCACCTGTTAGACAAGTTTAACGCATTCCGATTGGAACGAAACTCGGTGGGCCTGTTCAACTCATGGCCCCAAAGGATTGGGATGTCGCATTTTTCAAGGGCGTAAACGATTGTACATTCGTGCATACGCTCGATATTCGTATCATACAATTTAACTCCTCATTCCAGACAACTTTGCCTCTAGAACCACTGCTGTCAATCAAATTGTTTTTTAAATTGAGATGATGTCAAAAACCTTTTGTGAACTAGTCCTAGGTTTTTGCTACTGTTTGAAAAAAAAAAAAAAAAAACACTGAAATTCTCTGAACTCTCTAGGTCAATAATTATCAAAAAAAAAAAATTATAATTAATTAATCATTTAGAAAAGGTTCCTGCCCAGATTTGCCCAAAATCCTATAAAAGAAAACTTAAAACTTTACTAAACCTGGTGAGCACATGAGCCAAAGCATGCAAAGTTTTAAGGACATTGGAACACGGCTGGTGCTGTAATAATAGGGACTCAAAACACTGTATTTGGTAAATGACCTGGATTTGCCAAAAATGCTTATTTAATCATTGATTTAGGTGGGTACAACCTTGGTAAATAATTTGTAATGTCTTTTTCCTTATATGCTTAAATGCCTTAAGCGTTTGAACCGCCGCTTGCAGCTATATTTGTTATTGAAACTGACGTTTATTAAGTAACATTATCCCAAATATGAATTAGATCACAAGAGTGAAACAATGAATGCATTTTTGGGTCAAGTGCCGTTAGATTTCATGGTTCCCATTTGTATCGTTCTCCCATCAGTCTCTTTTTTTAGTTGCCAGTGAAACATAAAAATAGGGCATTGTATCTGCGTTTTTACAATTACCAAACCTTAAGTTTAGGACTGACTCACGTGTGAATGTGTCTGTATGCTGAACACCACACATCATTTTCTCGGTCTCCATTGTTTCTGGTAGGAAACAGACCAGTGTGTTATCTCAGGAATCACTGTAAACAAAGGCATGGAAGAGGCCACATACAATAGTCTTGTTCATACTCTTTTTGTGGTATTTGAGTTTCCTGAATAAACAGAAGGGAGTCAATGCAGGGAGAAGCGGTCATTTCCTACAAGGATTATATTTTTCCTTTTTCCACGATTAGAGCTATTTTCCTTGGTGTGCGGTGCAACTGAATGTTTGCAGGTAACAATGTGGGTTTAAAATCTTGTTCAGCTATGTTTTATGGTAACATTTGAAACTATGCAGCCTTAAAGTCTTATTTCACATAAATGGTTACATTTTTATTGTTGAGAGTTGGATTTTGGCAAAGTGATGTGTCCTGTATCATGAAAAATGGCTTTCAGGTTTATACTTTCAAACTCTCCAACTGTAACGCTCTTGTTTGTTCTAAGGATCTCTTTTAAAAATGAGATAAAGTAGGGAGGCATAGAAAATCATTGCTTGTACTTATCCAGCCAAAAATTTTATTGTATGTAAATAATGGGTTTTACAACAAAACGAGTGAGAGAAGCTATTTCCTACCATTTGCGATAATAAATCCTCTGCTGTACACTTGGTGATCTGCCTAATGAGATTTCAACAACAAGAAGTGCTACAGACCTGGCCAGTACCAAACTGGCCTTCGAATTATGTTGTGGTTCAATTCAAGTTGTGTTTTTCTCACTTTTTTAACACCTCCACAAGTGGGGGAGGGTGCACTTTTTTTATCGACAGTCATGATCAGCCATGTGGGTAAACTGGGCATGTTTCCTGGAATGTCCCAGACAGCAGTATCATTTTCCATCAGGGACTTTGGGCTGTTTTCAGACGCTGTTGGTGTTTTCACACTTCTCACAAACTCTCATTCTGCTGCGGATTACGGCGAGGTCAAGACTTAGGGGGTTTGATTGCGTGAGCTGGGCTGTCTCTTGCTGAAGACGGACATGGCTCCATCTTCACAGGCAGCCCTGGATCACATCCATCGGCTTACTGAGTAAGCAATACTGTCAATTGTCTAGGTCACGAGAGACCATTGAGGTCTGACCATTCAATTAATGAAGGGATTACTTGCATGTCTCAGTTTCAAACTTCATTTCTACACATTCACAATATGGAAAACCTATACCTATATCGAACAACTGATTATGCAGCTGTTCATTTTAAGACACAGTCTAATAAGCAAATGGTGTTTTGTGGTGTCAGCTTGATTAAACACTTCATAAAATGCTACTGGTATATGGTTAAATCAGTCTTTTGTAGATTTTGTTGTAATGTAGTAAGAAAACATCTGCTGATGATATGTACAAACAGAAATGCAAATGGCATAACCTGAGTGGAACTGCCTAGTGATAATAAAACAATGGAAAAGTTAATCACATGTGTTTATGATTGCTGATTAGATTTTCAAATATTGGTTCTGTGAGCAAAGTCCCAAACCATCTTTTATAAGCCAATGAGAGATTGAAACATGCAATGAAAACAATTGATATTTCTCTTAGTCACTCTGGGATACATCCAATATGGCTATGCTTAATTGTTGTAGTGCAAAGGCAATGCTCTGTTCCAGCTCTTCATTATGTCTAGCTCTGGTTTAACTCTCTTCTGTGACTGTAACTCAAGTGTTGCTGATAGTTAACCCAAAAATTAAACTACTGTCATCATTTAGTCACCCTAATGACATTCTGCTTTGGAACATAAAAAAAGATATTTTGAGAAATGTCTTTTGAGAATTTTATTCTCAAAATACTCGTTTTTAGCCAAACAATCTCTTTAAAGGATTAGTTCACTATACAATTAAAATTTCCTGATAATTAAACACTCCAGGATTTTTCTCTATATGGAACACTTCAACATGTCCAACGGGTACAAATTGCAGTTTCAATGCAACTTTAAAGGACTGCCAGTCAAGTAATAAGGGTCTCATTTAGCAAAACAATCTGTCATTAAAAAAATAAATAAATAAATAAAATAAAATAATAATAATAATAATAATACTATTATATTTATTTATTTATTTATTTATATATGGTTTTTAATCACAAATGCTTGCACTAGCTGTCTCCACGACTTCAACGCATTACGTAGTCACATTGGAAAGGTCACATGTGACATAGGTGAAAGTACTAACCCAGTGTTTATAAAGTGAATATGCAAAGAAAGTCAATCAGCCTTTAAAAAAAAAAAGGTAAAACAATGATGATGGGCAATTTTATAGATTGAGAAGTAAATGAAATGAAGTTTTTCAACCTACCCTGCCTTTTTGAACCAGAGTACACAGATGAAGAACTAGCCACGCTTGACCTTTCTAATGTAATTATGTAATTGGGAATACGCAAACATGCATTGCAGAGCTAGTGTATTTAAGTATTTGTAGTAAGTATTTGCGCATTTGCGGTTAAAAAGTATATATTTTTATTTTTTTAGAAAACGGCCGATCGTTTCACTAGATAAGACCCTTATTCCTCATGTGGGATCATGTAGAGCGCACCGAAGCTGCAATGAAACTGCATTTTGGACCTTTAAACCAATCCCTATTGAAGTCCACTATATGGAGAAAAATCCTGGAATGGTTTCCTAAAAAACCTTAATTTCTTTTCTGAAGAAAGAAAGACATAAACATCTTGGATGACATGTGGGTGAGTAAATTATCAGGAGATTTTAATTCAGGAGTGAACTAATCCTTTAAGTGCTACTCTGGTTTAGCTCTTTTTAGCTTAGTCACTGTCTTATTTGTGACAACATTTGTGAAAAAAAATGTGAATATGACTTGTGTAACGGAACAAAGCTGACAGGCTGCTTATCCCCAGTTTTATTTGGTCTCTCTGTCTTATCAGGAGCATTCAGAGCCAGACCTGGTGGAGCAGTTGCGTTCAGCGGGTAGCGTGGATGAGCTTATGAGGATAGTTTACCCCAGCTACTGGAGCATGCTGAAGTGTCGTTCCAAGATAGGATCGCGCTTACCTCACAGAGATCACAGCTCCACAGAAACAAGGTCGGAGGAGGCCTCCTATGCGGCTGCTTTCATCAATCTTGATATTTTTACAAGTGAGTGACTATTAACTTAGGACCAGCACAGACTGTGCTGGCAGTGTGTTTTTTTTGTCTTTATTGTCTTACAGACAAGACTTTTTAATGCTTTTTGACAATCCTGAGACAAAGTTTCTTCAGGACGCCAAGAATGTGTCAGACCGTGATCTGCAATAATTGCAGTGCATACAAATCCATGCATTCACTGTTGGCCTTTTTTTAATGTGTCTGTTTTTCCTGTCTTGCTGCGCTTCCTCCAGGTATTCAGACAGAGTGGAGAAACACCCTGTGCATGCCACGCCAAGTTTGTTTAGATGTGGGGAAAGAGTTTGGGGCAGCTACAAACACCTTCTATAAACCACCCTGCGTGTCTGTCTACAGATGTGGGGGCTGCTGTAACAGTGAGGAGCAAGTGTGCAAGAACATGAGCACTTCATACATCAGCAAGACGGTGAGTGATTCTTTCAGCTTGCGTCTGCATCCACAAACCTGTTTATTTGAACCAAGGGTGAGCAGTATTGATGTGCAAATTTAAGCTTCATTTTACATGACTCACTTCACATGAATTTTACATAACTTTCTCTGTCTTTCGGCCTTCTACACTGAGACCACATTTTTGTCCTGTGGAAACTAGCTTGTTGAAGACACTCTCCTAAGTGGCTACATTTGAAAACATTGTTTTCGCATTGTAGTGTGACTGTGAGATTGAGGTATTTGAAAATGAAGCATGTTTAGTCATGTGATGCATATTGTACTGACAGATGTCTGTTTATACTAGTATTGTGCCTGTTATGTGCAATTCACTTTCATACTGTTGCTAAAGAAGTGCTACTTTTTACATTCCTCATATCACAGTCTTGCAAAGATGATAAAAAAAATTGATTCTGCTGGAAGAATGGAATGATAACTTTGTCTGTTCTGTCGGTATCATCTCAGTTTGGATGAGAAACTTTTTGGAAAATTCTAGTGTGGATGGAAAGTGTTTTGAAAGAAAACACATTGGGTAACACTTTAGTATAAGGAACAATTCTCACTATTAACTAGTTACTTATTAGCATGCCTATTATTACCATATTGGCTGTTTATTAAAGAGGTGATATTATGCTTTTTCACTTTTTGAATTTTAGTCAGTGTGTGGTGTGTATTTTTGGGCATAAAAAAGATCTATAAAGTTACAAATCTCAAAGTCTACTCCAAAGGGAGATTTTTGTTTTTAAAAAATCTCTTTTCAAGAACTACAACGAACGGCTCCTTTGGACTACAGCGCTTGTTTTCCACATTCAATAATGTCACAAAGCGGTCCTTTAGAATATCATTAAATTAAATCCTGCCTACGGAAATTTGAATTGTTCAAGGTGTTTCTCTTCATCAGTCCAAAACAAGTCCAATAATGTTCATCCATACATATTAAATAGTGCCTCACACGGCTGCGGGGGGTCAATAAAGGCCTCCTGTAGCAAATCGATGCGTTTTTGTAAGAAAAATCCATATTTAAAACGTAAGAATCACTTCAATCAAGCTTGCGCTAACAGTTGTACACCCAACTTGCTGCTTTGACAAAGGGCGTGGCAGTACTGAAACACCATCTAAGCTGTTCGCCAAATCGCAAACGCAGTGGGAGAGCTAACCAATCACAACACACTTTGTTTTTCGGAAGGCGGGCCATCATAAAACCCGGAACTAATTGAGCCATTTGTGCCAGGTTGGGAGAAATGTATTGTAATAATGTAATTATGTTAAAAATAATGCGTTTTTTGAAACAACCAAGCATGAAAGCATGTTCTAGTACATCCCCAAAACAAAATCAAGACTTAGAGCATAATAGGACCCCTATTAATACTTATTAAGCACCTATTCTGCATGACCATATTCTACATCCCTAATCCTACCCAATGCCTGAATTTAACAACTACCTTGCTAACTATTAATAAGCAACAAATGATGAGTTTATTGAAGCAAAATCCGTAGTTAATGGTTTGTTAATAGCAAGAACTGGACCTTAAAATAAAGTGTGACCAAACGCTGTTTTCAAATGTATCCGGATTAATGTAGATTAATGTAGCTTTAGGTTCAGCACACTTCTGGTTAAAGCCGCGCTCACGTCTGGTTCCATCTGAATACAGATACAGATTATTTTCAACTGCATCAAATACAGATACATATACAGGTAATTGCTTCGCTGCGTACCCTTAACTAACCCCTTATATATAAATCCATTCCTCTATGTAATAACATACTAAACTTGAATGATCTTCAATCAAAATGTTCATTACTGCTTTGAACAAAAGCATCTGCTTTTGTAAAGCCTACTCCCAGTGTAGACAGAACTCAGATGATCAGCTAAGCTTTGATTTAGAGACTTGGGGACGAGGCAGGGGTTTGGTTGGGAGGTCATGGCTGTGAATTATTTGCAAGAAGGCCTCCTTTAATTGCCCACTTATTTTGGGTGGGCTGACCTTAGCAGGCAATGGCTTCTCCTCTTGTGATTTAAACCATGACGCCCTCCCACCAGTTGAGCCGCCTGTGCGGGTCAAGGTCTCCATGTCCACGCTACTGCGCCAGAGACGTAAAACTCCCATTCTGGGCACGAAGCCTGAACAGCAGATGCAATGTGAAGATCTTTCAAAATATCTTAGTAAGATTTAAATTATGAAATTACAGTCTCCAGGTTTCATTGACAAAATGACTGGGTCAAGAGTAAAATATCCATCAGATGAACATGATAGTGGTATTAGTTTTGATGAGTTATTTACATTAAGCACAAAGTAATGACAACATAGACACCTACAGTACAAGAGTTAAATATCAAACTTATATCTGTGAAGTAACTGTGACAATTGAACCTGCTAGCTTGTCATCAGTCTCAGAGAGAGAAAGAAAACATATGAAATGGACCTCTGGTTTCGTCTGACCCTTGTTTCACCTGTACCTACGTAATACTCAGGACTGTTAATACTGCAGTAAAGTGTTTTTATCATCAAGTCTGGTGGGCTGACACATTTACAGGGTGAGCAAGTGAAGCTTTTGGGATCACTTGTCCTGGTAAAAGCAGTTAATAACTAAATTATAGAGTCCTGCGAACATCAAAGAGAAAGAGTGTATTTCCCAAGATTTTAACCCTATTGCATTTCACCAATTTAGTCTATGCTGAGATGGGTTGTTAATCTTTCCAATTTTTTTGTTTAATATTATATTTGCACTGTGCCTTTGTATTGTCTTTGCAGTCTGGATATGTTTTCACAGATTTTCAATGCTAAAGCTGTTGTCTTTAGATGTACAGTAGCTATGCAGTTAGAAGCACAGAAGAAGGGAGAGGTAGAATGGAAACTCTGCCGAGTGAATTGAGCCAATCATTGGAGTCAGGGAGAGACTGTAACATCCCATAATTGTGTTTCTCATCAAACACAATTCATTTATGTGTGTCTTGAGAGTGGTTTGTTAATCCAACAGCAGCTGACGTGGGAGGTTTAGCATTCTAGAGGTTTTGGAAACTTGTTTGTTTGTTTGTCCTGCTAAAAGAATTTACTGCCTTAGTTCAGAATATGAAGAATCTAGGTTTCTATAGCAGCTACTATTCATCTCAAAGAGGCTGCACAGCGTGCATGATACATAGACGAGACAAAAGAGACCAAAAATGAAATTTATGTCATCTATGATTCAGCCTCAAGATGTTCCAGGCCTGTGTGACTTTCTTTCCATGTTCTTTTCCATGCAATTGCAATTACGTCAGCCGAAGCCTTCAAACTTCAAAAAAGATACAGTATCGTCATAAAAATATCCTAAAAGTGGTGAGCTAACACTCACAGCTAACTGAAGGAAACATTTGTCAGTGAATTTCTGATGCTGTATGGCAACACTTGGACTATAGCACACAATTCATATGGACTTATTTTATTATACTTTTATGGTGCATTTATGTACTTTTTTTAAAGCGTCAGAACTCCTCTTTTTTATGGGTGAGTAAATAATGACAGAATTTCCATTTTTTTTTTGGGGTAAACTCTTTTTAGGAATTAATCGAATCACGATTAGTCTGAAACCATAATGCTTTGTTCTTTGAAATCACACCTTCTTTCCTAATATGGTCTCATACTAACAGGCAGTTACAAGTCATATTCATAAAAAACCAACAATGTCATTTGTGATATATGCCATTTTAAGAGCACATTCCCGTTACTACCCCTTATAACTGCACATTCAACATAAATTCCTTGAAATGTTTCCCCATAGCAGGAGGAAGTTTTGATTTATTGGTCTAACGGTATTTGCCTGCCTTGCAAATTATCTTGCACGAGTTCCCCATTGCCCATTTCCCCTTACCAGTTTGTTTGATCAGACTGTAGTTGCGGTTGTGTCTGTACACTGATTTCGCAGAAAGGCTCTGTGCAATCACAGTTGCACAACTCCTTTACACATAAATCCATTCACTAATCTTGATTTAGATATAATTGACTGCCCACAATTCATGTTGACATTCAGCAAACTCCTTAAGGTTTAAGTAACCCTTTATGCGGATTTATATCTTACCTCAAGTTTGATTTCATTGACCTTTCTTCAATTTTCATTCTACAGTTGTTCGAAATCACAGTTCCTATGAAGTATGGGGCCAAGCCAGTCACCATAAGCTTCGCCAACCACACTTCCTGCAGCTGTTTGTCAAAACAGGATTTGTACAGACAGCAGCACTCAATAATTCGAAGGGCCTTACCAGAGTAAGTGTTCACACTTCTTCACTTCTCCCTAAGTGCCATTTATGAATTGTGATGATGATTTTGATGAAGGTTTTAATGTGTTAAGTCTTTACTATTCCTTCATTTCTCTGTTGCTTTGAATATTTGAGAGGTTGGAACAGAATATCAGTTTAGGCCAACACAGTGTAACGCACTGTCAGATTGTATTGTGCCAAAAGCGCCATGTAGTCTACACTGTTCCAAATCCATTTGTACTGTTGTCGGAAGTAGCGCAAACACATGGTTTGGTAATAACATGGTATAAGAGCAACACTGCACACCACACAAGAGACTAGACGAAGTTAACATATCACTAAAGGTGCGGTAACTTTAACCATTGGTCGTCAAATTTTCTCAGACAAAATCCAGCCATTTCAATGGGAATCTACAAGATTTCAGTTGAGGGTGAAAGATTTCCCCACACAGATTTCGCAACAGGTTCAAGTTGGTTACGTGGTTTTCAACAGAAAGTATTGACCAACAGAAAGCTGCTTGGTTTGAAAGTGACCAAGTTGTGCAGAATTAAAACGCTTATTTACAGTTGAGGTAAAAAGTTTACATACACCTTGCAGAATAAGAGGGATCATACAAAATTTCGTAATTTTTTTTTTTTTTTTTTTTGACCTGAATAAGATATTTCATATAAAAGACATTTACATATAGTCCACAAGAGAAAATAATAGTTGAATTTAGAAAAATAACCCCATTCAAAAGTTTACATTCAGTTGATTCTTAGTACTGTGTTGTTACCTGAATGATCCACAGTTGTGTGTGTGTTTTTTTGACTGTATGATTTTGAGATCCATCTTTTTACACTGAGGACAACTGAGGGACTAATCTGCAACTATTACAAAAGGTTCAAACACTCACTGACGCTCCAGAAGGAAACACGGTGCATTAAGAGCCGGGGGGTGAAAACTTTTTGAGTTTAAAGATCAGGGTAAATGTAACATATTTTGTCTTCTGGGAAACATGCAAGTATCTTACGTAGCTTCTGAAGTGCAGTACTAAATGAAAAAAAAAAAGATATTTAGGCAAAATAAGAAAAATGTACAAATCTTCATTCTGTTCAAAAGTTTACACCCCTAACACTTAATGCATAATTTTTTCTTTCTGGAGCATCAGAGAGCATTTGAACCTTCTTGTAATAGTTGCATATGAGTCCTTCAGTTGTCCTCAGTGTGAAAAGATGGATCTCAAAATCATACAGTCGTTGTTGGAAAGGGTTCAAATACACAAAAATGCTGAAAAACCAAAGAATTTGTGGGAGCTGAATGATTTTTCTGAAGAACAGTAAGCAGTTTAACTTTTCAGGACAAACAAGGGACTCATGAACAACTATTACTAAACAAAAAAAAAAATCATCTAGGTAACAACGCAGTATTAAAAATCAACCATATGTAAACTTGAACAGGGTATATATGTAAACATCTTTTATGTGAAATATCTTATTCAGGTCAGTACTAAATAAAAATTAACATGCATTTTGTATGATTCCTCGTATTTTGGTAAAATAATTTACATTTTGCAAATTCTGCAAGGTGTATGTAAACTTATGACCTCAACTGTAAATACAACCAACTTTTCTCTCATCCACCATCTTGGGTTTTTGTTTTCTGTTGAGCTTGTCACAATTCATTTTGGGATTGCCTTTTCATCCAGGCAAAAATGTGTACCTTGAATGTTACTTTGAATTGATGTAAAGGCAAGAACGTTTACGTTGACACAGAACAACAGTTTTCTAAAAACTTTTGCTCACTCTTCACAGAAATCTCAAACAAAGTAAGTGCTAAAGTGCTAAAACTAACTCTCAGGCAGTGGAAGCAACTGATGATAGGGTATCTTGTATAAAAAATAAAATATCACACTAAGACATTCAAGATATTGACTTTACTGTATTCCCTGTTTGTTTTGGCCCTCTGGAGCGTCTCATCAGCGGATATGTGGCTACATGATGTGTGTATTTTGGATGTAGTTGCACGCCCAATGACGTACAGTAGCTCATCAAATTGATTTTCATATTGGTGGTGTGGTGTGGCCACCCATTGTTAAGGCTGACAGAGAACTTCCTGTTCATCTGTTGTTGTAGGAATTTTGTCAGGCAGGAAAATCCCAGTAGGGAATCTTAATGAACTTACCATGCAGTGTGCAGACTTTGATGAACTAATTAGCACAGACAAGTGAGCTACAAAGCACATGTATTTTTGTGGCCTGATGCAAACAGTCTATATTTGTTTGTAATGGACATTTCATTTTTTATATTTATTAATTTTGGGTGGTCGTATCTAACTGTCAGTACTGTCAATACCAGGTCTTTTTGAAAAGATGCATAATACAATGCATATTAATTACAATATGAATGAAAAATTAGATATTCAGAGACCATTTTTGGTTGACTATATAGGATGTAATGACCCCTTGACTCATACTATATGTACATTAAAAAGTGTTTATTGCTTGCAAAAACTCAGACCACTGCATCCCACTGTGGAGCAAACTGTAACTTCTTCAGTGTACTGAAATGCTTAATTTGATGGCCTTGCATTTGAGCCACCAGAGAAATAATGACAGACAGAAAGTTATAAGCCTAAACATAATTTTTTTTCCTTTAGTCCCAAACCCAATTTCTTTATTTCCGATACATCGGCCTCTTCCCTTGCTGCCACAGTAAGAGATAGAGAAGTCATTTTAATGAGAGCGGAGCATATAGCAGAGCACAGACACATGGCAAGAAATGTGAACTGAGAAAGAAGACGAATCAACAGTAAAACTATCTTCAAATTTCTTCCTGCATCAGCTTAAAAGTTAAGCTGCGCTGAAGTTTTCCATAATGCAACTTAGCATGTTTAGAAGTTCTATATTATGTAATGTTTAAATCTTATCTATATCTAATGTACTTTTTCTTCAGATTGTCATAAAATGCATAAATTTTGCATTAGGGCTGTCAAACGATTAATCGTGATTAATCGCATTCGAAATAAAAGTTTGCCTAATATATGTGTGTGTGCTGTGTAATTATTATGTATATATAAATACAAACAAATTAATGTATATATTTTAAGAGAAATATGTTATATACAAAATATTATTTATATATATATAATATAAATTATATAACATTTAAATAAATACATATACTTGTAAATATTTCTTAAATATATACATTAATGTGTTTGTATTTATATATACATAATTACACACAGTACACATATATTAGGCAAACTTACTTTGTATGCGATTAATCGCTTGACAGCCCTAATTTGCATATATATTCATAAGTGTATGCACATGACATGAACAGTTACATTATATGCATATTTGACTGCTGTTATAATGAGATGTCATGAATTATTTAGTAATTATTTCTTAGGTATTAACAGCTTAAAAACATAAAAGTTTTCCTCACTACTACAACATAGATTTTAACATATTTCTGAAAGATTAATTACAACCTGTTCACTGAATACTGAATATTCAAGTTGTTTTCTTCTTGTATTTTAAGCTCCATAATATCTGGTATTAAGCCATAGGTTACTATATTAATTAACATTAACAATTGATTAGGGTTCTTTTTGCAAAGGATTCATTTTCTAATGCAAAGGATGCATGCATCCTATCTTTTTAAACATCTTTGAGGTCAGGTTATTTAATTGGGACATAAATCATAATTCGTTCCCCAAACATTAGGGTTAGATAACTCCCTAGAGTCCCTGTTTCAGACCATGAAATGCGAGTTCCAAAAGAACTGTACCAAACCTTCAATTTGTTTTGTTTTTGTGATGACTTAACACTATACAAAAGCAATAAATCACTAAAGGTCATAATATATTGCAGTTATTGGGATTGCTATGCTTTGGTGTCTTATTTTTCCATGCCAGTAACCATGACGTAGCTCAGTGTGTTTTGTGCATAAACATTAAAGGTGTTGACTGCAAAAACCAAAATGAGTTGCAAAATACTGTCCTGAATAAAATTGGAACCCTGAGTCTGTTTTCTGTCTTTCAATACTTTTTACAATGAAGCGCAGCCCCTGTTTTCAACCCTGCGTTGTTCCCTCACATACTTTGTGTAAATGTTAACCATTTGATCCTCTCACAGAACGAAGTATTAGCCCATTCACATGTTCGTGACAGAAGTCGCTGTGCTAAACAGTGACTCATTGGCACACGCAATGAGGAAAGGAAAGAAAATGAGTGAAAAAGACTTGTTAATAATGCACGCTTTGTGTGCAAAAACAGCGGCTGCTCTTTCTGTGTTGAGGAAACCTATCGATCCCACATGTGTGGCAATGGAAGCCAGTTTGTTGCTCCATTGCTCAGAGATCTGTTTGCAAACAGGAGGGGAAGCGTCACAGAGATGTTGGCCACGTTGAGAAAGGCAAAGAGGGTGAGACACTTCGGAAATTGGATTTTACATATACAGTACGGTGATGCTGTTTAACATTTGACATTACTTTGTTTACCAAAACACTCCATGTCAGATGGAACAACAGAGGTGTTACATCAGTAATAAAATGTGAACTAGTAAACATCATTTGCTCTATGTCTTTTGATACTGGTTAGTCATTTGCAGTGTATATTTGGTGCTGTACAGTGCATTTAAGTAATTGCTAGCACTAGGCAAATATCAGTTTAGCTACATTAACTTTATTGTGTTATGAACAGTGTTGAGCAGTAACGCATTACTTTGTAACACGTTACTGTAATTTGATTATTTTTTTTAGTAACGGCGTAATTTAACGTGTTATAATTTCCAAATTAGTAATTAGAGTATAGTTACAAGCATGCGTTACTGCTGCGTTACGTCACTGCATACAGAATGCGTTTTATCATCTAAATTGTAAAAAGGATGTTGGCTAGCACACGCGACGTCCTCTACCTGAGACCTACTTTGACTGGTAAGCGCCTGTGAGGCGGATACTACCAATGAAAAAGTCAGCATGGAGAGAGGAAATTACGCGTTCTGTAGCTGGAAATACAATCATTATTTTGAGTTTATTTCTGTCGAAGGCAAGAACATTATTGTGTGTTGTCAATTAGAGGAAAAGAAAATGCCATATCCAATTTAAAACACCTGAAAGGGAAGCACGGCACATTAAAACGTCTTGAGAACGTACCAGGTGCGCAGAGCAACGCATCAACTTCTGTTGTCTTCACATAAGTCTCTGCCCGCCCGCACCCGCGCTCGTCCATCAAGTCTTGTCCCGCGCCGCTCTCTGTAGCGTCGAGTCCAGCGGGAGTGCAGGTCCTAATCCACGTAACAGAGAGCGGCACGGGACAAGACTTGATGGGCGAGTGCGGGCGGGTAGAGACTCGTGTGTGCGAGATGCGATAGAATAAAATGATTCGCGGGACTCCCGCAAAATAGAAATATCTAAAGTTTAACATAAAATATCTCAAACAAATGAACTGCTATTTATGTACTGCACAAAAGCAACAAGAACAACTAATATAAAACAAAAAACGATTAACACGCGTAAGCATCGGCAGAGTTTCTATTTCTAACACGTGTTTGCAGCGTTGAAAAATGTTGATTTCTGGAATGCAATGGACATTCTGCAACCACGCACGCAGCAGCCTATTGCTTTTAGTAAAAATAACAGCGGTTTGTGAATGTTGGTGCTTTAATAACACATTTTATCGGGAGTGTTTATGCTGGGATGTTAGGCAACACACAAACTTACTATTTCACATAAATTTTGTGGATGTACAGAAAAAAAGTAACGTAACTAATTACTTTTGAAATAAAGTAATCAGAACAGTAATTTGATTATTTTAAAAAGAAGAAATCAGTAATCAGTAATTTAATTACATTTTCAGAGTAATTTGCCCAACACTGGTTATGAATGTCTCCAAAATTACTTAAAGTGTTAGTTCACCCAAAAATTCTGTCATTAACTACTCAACCTCATGTCTTTCCAAATCT
>JAHKKF010492845.1:0-18781 GCA_019740295.1 Labeo calbasu
TGTTATTTTGTTTTAATTATTCTAATTATTATTTTTGTAAAATCTAAATTATTATTTACTTTTTTCAATCATTATTAACGTTCATATATATATATATAGGTGAGTTTTTTTTCAGATATAATTAATTATTATTACAATTATTAGTATTATTATTGTATATTTTGTATGTCCTAATTATTATTTTACTTACGTTCATTTAATTTACCTATTACTGTTAATATATGTATAGAGAGATTATTTTGTTGTCATTATCCGCATTTTCAAAACAAATGTGAAGTGTAATTTTGTTTGTGTGACAGATCGAGCTGTTCTCCGAGTCTGGATTCGGTGGGACGTCTGTCCTGCTGCAGGACTCGTTACCCACAATGCCCGGCGGCTTCAGCGTGCGCTCCTGCAGGGTTCATGCTGGCAGGTTCGTTCAGTCTGTTCTGTCATCAGTCTGTTTGTCTGTCCATCTGTGTGTTTCTGCTCTCACATGAGTGTGTGTGTGTGTGTGTGTGTGTGCAGCTGGCTGGCGTTCAGCGGTGAGTGTTTCTCGGCTCATCATTGTGTTCTGGAGGAGGGTTTTTATTCTGATCTGAGGACGATGGGTTTCACGCAGCCGGACGTGTCAGTTCTGTCCCTGCAGCCCACAGGATTCGTGAGTCTCCTCCTCTAGTCCAGGCTCTGCATGAATCTCCTTCATCATCATCATCAGTGTGTTTGCTGAGAGTCTTGAGTGTAAATGTGTGTGAATTGTGTCTCAGGAGCTCTCGGTGCCGTCGGTGGTGCTGTTCGAGCGCTCTGGACTCAGAGGACGGAGGACGGTCCTGACGACGAGTTCGGTGAATCTGCAGATGACGCACAGCTGCTCCAGAGTCTCGTCTGTGCTGGTGCTCGGCGGCATGTGAGGAAATACACACTTCATCATCATCATTCATTCATTCATTGATTCACACGATACTGCATGATGCGTTCATTGATCCCGAACATCAGCATGTAGTTCGAGTTTCACTTTAGTTGCCTTTGGCTCATTATATTATGTGCTTTTGTCGTTATTATTCGTTTCTAATTTCTTTGTATATTCTTAAATATTTAGATTTCATTTATTTTAGTTTTAGTAATTTTATGACTTCTGCTTACTTTTTTTAGTTAGTTGTCAGCGCAGCATTTCTACATTTATTTTTTAATTTATGTTTTTAATGTAATATTTTTATTTTATTTCATTTCAGATTTTGTTCTGTTAGTCAAATAATTTTTTATAGTTTTAGGTTTAGCTCACCTGCTGACGTTATTTGAGTTTAATTGAGATACTATTATAGATTTTATTCATATTTTCAATTAGGTTTTATTTTTTATATTTTCCATTTTAATTTTAGGTTAATGTTTTAATAATTTCGTTGTGTGTTTTATTTGGTTGTTTGTTTTAAATATATCTGTGTAGTTTCTATTAGTTTTAATTTCACTTTTAGTTATTTTAGTAAGTTAGAGAAATGTTGCCTTGACAATTAGCTGAGAAAAAACGTTTTTTTATTTGTTAATGATTTTTTTTATGGTTTTGGTCTTAGTTTTAATAACCCTAAGACATATAATAATAATAATAATAATAATAGAGTAGAGTAGAATAGCATAGGTGTGGTCCCAGTACAGTAGAGCAGATCTCGCTGTGCGACTACAAACGGATTCAGGAGAATGTGTGTGTTGTTCAGCGTCTCCAGTGGTTTGTGATCGTGTGTTTCTCGTGGTTCTGTGTTTCTGTGCTCGTGTGCTGCTGATGTTTGCTGGTCTCCATGAACACGGTGATTCAGTGTTTATATTCGGTGGATCTGCAGGAAACGAGTCTCAGTTCTGAGTCTGCGAGAGTGGAAAAACTTCAGCGGCGCGTCACATTCAACGGACTCGTGTTAAAGCCGCTCACGTTCGCTCAGCACTCAACACAAGCACTACATACGACACAACAACACTCATCACTGCATATTTAAATCTGCTGTTTTAAAATATTACTTATTGATTTTAGTGTAGTCTATGTAGGATAATGTATAATAGAAATATAATTGAAAAATAATAATAATGATACTATATATAGTGCATAAACACTCACACACATTTAAATAAATCAACTGAAATAAAGTTTTGCATATTAAAAGTATTTCAGATCAGTCACTTGTGAGTTTTTTGCCGTTCGCATGCTGTGTGTGTAGACGTTAGACTCGTTAGACTCCTCAAGACAGATTTTTCCCACAAATAGTGGAGTGTTTCCATGAGTGAGCGTCTGAGCCATGAGAGGATGTAAATTTAGCCTGTGTTGACCACAAACTCCAAACAAACACTGCGGATCATAGAGACGGACATGTGCTCGTGTGCTGTGAGACACACACACACACACACACACTGAACACCATTCTCTCTCTCTCTCTGTGTGTGTGTGTTGATTGACAGGTGGGTTCTGTATGAGGATCATAACTTCAGAGGCTCTCAGTTCCTGTTGAAGCCCGGCGCCATTCCTGATTGGCTCAAACTCTCCTCCTGCCTGCGAATCGGATCGCTTCGGCCCCTCATGCAGGTGAGAGGCTCCGCCCACCGCAGCTCCTGTGGCGAATCACGAGCACGGGGGCGGGGCTATCAGTGTCTGGAGGAGAGATGAATCAATATTTGCCGTGTATTTGAGTCTCACAGCGTTTGTATTTCACTGACGCAGAAACAAATACATTTCCATCTGCGGAACAAAGAGGCGGGGCTACTGATGTCTGTCGCCGGCTCATTGGACGACATCAAACTGATGCGGATCCAGGTGAGCGAGGAGACGGGCGGGGCTGAGCAGATCTGGACCTATCAGGACGGGCTCTTACAGTGCAAGGTACAGACACACCGCTCAGTATTTACTATTTTCTGCTTGTGTACATTATTTATTATTAAATTACAACTAAATTATAGTGTAAGTTACCTTCAAAATATTTAATATAATATAATGCACATTTTATTGTATTATTGTAGTCTAGTGACTTGAAAAATAGTACAAAAAAATTGCAAGCAAATATATAAAATGTTAAAATAAAATACACATTATAATGACTGATATAAAATCTTTTTAAAAATTCACCTAGTTGTTAACATTTCTAATTTTTGTTGAATTTAAGTTGAAGTAAATTAAATTAAATTAAAATTAATACATAAAAAAAAAACTAATAACTAAAACATAAAAAAGTTAAAAATAAAAATTTGTTTATATGTATAAAGAAATAAAAAAATAGAATATTATTATCAAAAAACAATATAATAAAAAGTAATTTATATGTATGTGTGTGTATGTATATTTATATTTCTTTTGTATGTATAGAGAGAGTTTATTTGCAATAAAGACAACAAAAATCATGTTTTTTTTATTGTGCATTCCAATTCATCTCAATCCAACTGCAGTCGGGTTATTTTGATATGAAGTAAAAATAACTCAAAACTACAGCTAACTAACACAATAAAAAGATGATAACATCATAAAAAGCATTATTTTTGAGTTATCTGTTTTTGCAAATAAACTCTTTATATATTTTTAAGTTGAAATATTAACAAAAGCTAATAAAAGCACTGGTGTCGTAGTGTGTGCTGTAGGGTGTGATGTCTGACACAGATGTGTGTGTGTGTGTGTGTACGTCAGTGTCTGCTGGACGTGTGTGTGGACGTGAGTTCGGGTGTCCTGATGTCCGGCAGTCGAGCCGTTCTCTCCGCTGAACCCGGAAAACCGCAGCAGCTCTGGAACATCACGACAGACGGGATCATCAGGAGCAGCGCCAAACCGGACCTCGTGCTGGAGGTCAAAGGTCAGACAAACACTCAAATACAGCTCAGATCAATCACATCTGATCGTCAGGATCTTCTGAGGAACGTTTGTTTCCAGAAGCTTTGCTCAATGGAGAAATGAGGTTCAGTAAACCTCTGCATTACAAACATTAAATGATAAAATAAATAAATGAATACACATTGTAAAAAGTGCAAAAAAAAAAAAAAAAAATCTTACATGTAAAATATATAAAAATAAGGCTTTCAAAAGTGTTTCCTCATAGACTTCATTACAAGAATTTTACTGTAAACATGTTTGTTTTTGCAAACCAAGGAATGAGACATTAATTAGGTTTCGGTAGACTTCAACCCGGAACATTCCTTGAACAGGCTTTAATTTATGACATAAACTCATTAAGCGCTTCCTTAAAAGACTCCTGAGTGACTCCAGTCTGCTGGCAGTGATTCTGCTGAATATAGACAGTCATAAATCCACATGATTGATGGTAAAGTAACTGTATTTGGCCGCAGAGGCGATTAAAACAAGAGCGTGTTAACATGAGCCTGCAGCGCCACCTGCTGGATTCACACACAACCTGCTCATATATGTACATCAAACACAAAACACTTCAGAAAACCAACTTCAGGGCTCCTCATTAACACAGGAGACACTAATTAGTTTAAAATCTATTTACGATCTATTTTATAATACTACTAATTATCAACTTTTATTATTTTATTATTTTTTTTAAATAATAATAATAATAATATATTAATATTATTAGAATTAGTACTTTTAAAAATATAACTATTTTTGATATATATATATTTTTTAATTAAAAGCCACTCTAAGTTCAGTATAAGAAATAACTTACATGATGATGTATTGATTAAATTATTTAAAAGTGCATTCATTTAACAGGGTGATTCCAGCATAGTAAAAATTAAAACAAAAAATTATATTTTGCATAAAGCAAACTACACATGTATGTAGAGCCATTATGATTTTTTTTTTTTTCAGTTGTGCCAATTATGTCATTTAAGCACTTCATGCAAACAAAAGTCAAGCTGTAATACAGTGCTAAAAATAATGACTGTTTTCTTTTTTATGATCTCTCTCTCTCTATATAGGAGGTCAGCAGTTTGACAAACATCAGATTATTGTGAATGAATTCCACCCAGACAAACTGAATCAGCGCTGGTCTCTGGAGATCCTCTGAGCTGCGCCACAGGACCCACTGCTCTGGTGCGGAGCTGCGCCGGGGGGACCGGCGTCCTGTGAGGCAGCTGCACCAGAGGGACCGTGGAAATCTCATTCTCAGTTAGTGGATGTAATATGACCATAATCAGCTGGACATCGTATTATTTTTCTACATGAACTCTCAGATTTATAGGAAGAGCACATACTTGAACTGTTTTCCTTGTGTAAATTGCATTAACGTGCCTGTACGGACATTGATCTCAGCTGTATTAAAACACGAGCTGTGTTTATAAGTAAGTGTTTGTTGTGTTCTAATCGCTGAGACGTGTGATCAGCTCTGTGCTGATTGGCCCGCGGGGATTCGCCGGCTGCTGGTTGGCTGTCGGGGGATTCGGGCGTTCGTGTCCGCTGGTGTTTTCACGGGCCGATGGAACGCTTCAGACGGACGCTTTCCTCTCACGCTCAGCACAAACCAGAACAAACCAGACTGTCTGCTGTTAAACGAGTGTGTGCAGCTCATCCACACGTTTATCTGCATTCACAACAGCCACATCCAGGAGTTATGGAGCGTTATGTGTAACACAAGCACAAACACTTTTACAAAACCTTATAATAGTGAAGTCAGGTCACAGTTGTACTCACAGTTCTGACCTTTTTCTTATCATTTTGAGAATTGTGAATTGCTTGATAATATAAACTCAAAATTTCAAGAAAAAAAAAATTATTCCATGGCGGGGAAAAAACTGAATTGCAAGTAGTAAACTCAGAATTGGGAGGGAAAAAGTCAGAATTCCAAGATAAAAAGTCAGAATTACCATTGTTTGTTAATTCTGTCGCGGAAATAACAAAAATGAACAATTATTTTGAAATCAAATACTGGAATTTATTATTAGACTACACTGTCAAATGTCCACCTAATTTAAGCTGCCAGTACAAGTAATTACAACTCGTTTATTAAAATTGTGTCTATTTGAATTGCGTAGAACTTTAAAAAAAAAATGAAGCTTAAATTGGTTTTGAGTAATTATTTTGATGAGTTAATGTAATGAAAAATATGTCATAATAGTTATAATAGTTCATTAAACATTTTTAGATCTAATTAACTATAATAACCCTGCATGGCAAACAAAAAAGTGAAAAATTTAAAACCAGAAGAGAAATGTATAGAGAGAGAAAGAGTGTATTTGCAAAAACAAATAACTCCATTATTAACCATTTTCAAAACATCATGTTTTTTCATTGTGCGTTCCAGTTAATCTCAATCAAACTGCAGTTTGTTTATTTTGATATAGAGTAAAAATGATAAACGTAAAAGTATGATGAAAGTAATAACGTGATAAAAAAAACATGATTTCTGAAATGTAAAAAACGGCAGTATCTGTTTTTGCACATAAACTCTTCATATATAAACTATAATGCATCTGAAATATTGCTGCCATGACTTATTGATCTTCCTGTTTTCACAGTGTGCATGCGTTAATTATAATGTAATAATATTACAATGAAGATCTCTTATTCAGGCTTGTTTTATAGTCATAAACAATGGTTTTCTCCTCCCTTTTGAATGATATAAGTGTTTAGTTTGCTGTCTTTAACTCTGAGTGATTATATGCTCAGTTGAATCATTTAATTGCGTTGTTTTGTGAGTCATCAAGAAAGCCCAGTCTATTTTTAGGTCGCCTGTTGAGAGCCGCGGATGTCGAACACCAGAAACATCTTAACTTTTACGTCAGTTTGTAATTTGTACAGTTTAAAAAGGTTTATTTAAAGTGTCAGCGCCATTCAGGGCCTGATTTCATGAATGATCGCTCACACACACATAATGTGTGTGTGTGTGTGTGTGTGTGTGTGTTTTGAAAGTGCTGATGTGGATGTTGAGCGCGCGGTCAGTCAGCGTCTGCCGCCGTCAGATATCAATGCAGCAGCTTCCGGTCGCTGTGGAAACCATCCGGCCGCCACGTGGGTAAATACCGAGCGGTGCCGCGGTAAAGCCACCGGACAAAGCGCGGAGGATTAGAGGCGACGAGAGCGGCTTCACGGGCTTTAGACCCGTACGTGTGTGTGTGTGTGTTTGTGTACACTGGTGGTGCGAGAGCTCACAGAACTTGGTTCTGTGTTGAATAAACGAAAGTGAAGAGCAGCGGAATGTAAAAAACGCATGGTTTTAAAAGATTTCAGTTCTTTTAACTTATACGTGTTGGACAAACCAGAGTGCAGCCATCTGTAGAATTGTATCCGTTTCTGCTGTAGCTCTGTCCATCATATTTTACCCGTAAGAGTGGGCGTGGCCGTTTGTATATTTTATGGGTGTGGCTTCCGGTCTCAACCGCTCCAGCTATTTATAGCTGTACAAAACAGCTCGTTTTGCTGCTTGACATTGCAAATTGGTGCGTCTTAACAAAGTATTTTAATGTATTATCTTAATTATGAGCACACTGGTTTCTAGTAGTGATGGGAGAAATGAACCTTTTCGAAGCTTTGAATCAATTGAACCAGTTGCTTCGCAAAATAATTCACTGTTTCAGGCGCTTTGAAACTGAATTATTTGCGAAGCAACTGGTTCACGCTAGTGACGCCTGCTGGCCAAATGTGTGTAAATGCAACAAAAACAGCTTTTAAAACCCCATTGCAAATGTTTTATTGAAAGTATATTACATTAAATGCAATAAAAATAATAAAATACCATGAAAATATAAAGTATAATATGTGGTGTGTAAAATATTTATTATTAATTTGCAGAGCTTGTTTTGTTTGTTTTATGGAGAGCTTGTATTTAGAGGCCACCAGACTATAAACTACTACTCATCCTTTTAATTACTCAAATTTCTTATTAAAAATGTCTACAAAAAATGATGAAACCGATTGATCCGGCAAGCTGTTGAAATTTCGAAATGTTTCGAAACAGTTGACGTAACGAAGCCTCGTTTACTGAAATCACATGACTTTGGCAGTTTGATACTAAAGTTTTGAAACAAATGATTCACAAAAGTGTCAAAGCTTCACGAAGCAGCGCTTCTCGTTTGCAGTGCAAATAGTTTTACCGTTTACCGCACGTTCCTCGTTATTTTCCTAGTGCGGCTAATGAACCGGAAATCTCACCCATAAGCTTACTTCTGCATTGATGAATAAGATGGATAGCATCACTATCGTGGACTAATTGTCTGGTGAGGTGGATTTACTAATAATATCCAGCTCAGTTGAGTTCTCTTCCACTAGTATCTGAGCAATCAAGCAGACAATATTGCTAGAAATTAAGGAAACATTTGGGAAGTGTTTGAGTTTCTGTTCATCCAGGTCTCCAGCCTCACAATCACCTACATCTCGGCATCATGGAGCTGGTGCTGGTCACATGGGCGTTCAGGAGTGGGAATCACAAAGGTCAAAGGTCAGCAGCTCCATATCAACCTCAAACACAAACGCACACGACACACCGCTGCCCTTTCATTTATTAACAGCTGTGATGCGTTGAGCCCAGTGGAGCAAAGCATCAACACAGCGTTTCCCTGATCTGACATCATGCTCGAACTCTGATCTGAGACCTGTCAATATGTCCATAATCCATAATAACACTTCCTGCTGTGAATATTTGTTTAGAGCTGTTTTGGCTTGCAAACGGTGCTTGCTTTTTCACTGGAGGAAGCGTTATTGTGGATTATAGACTCTGATTTGAGTTGTTAACGTCTTAATTGATTTATTAAATGGATTACTGTGATGTTTTTATCAGCTGTTTGGACTCTCATTCCGACGGCACCCATTCACTGCACAGACGGTGATGGAATGACACATTTCTACAAATCTGATGAAGAAACAAACTCATTCTAATCTTGGATGACCTGAAGGTGAGCACATTTTCATTTTTTTGTCTAAACTGTTTTTTCAAAGAGCAGTAAAATGGCCAAAGCGAGCACAAAGGGAACAGAAGCTGCTGGTGTTTGGGGTTTCGGGGACTCCTGAGGCCATCGCACACACACAATGAATGAGGGAGCTGATTAAACTCTGTGTCCAAGAAAATCAGGACAGAGCAGAAAAAACATTCTGTAGAGCCTCCGACGCTCAGATTCAACCTGTCATCCCTGTCAGAATCAGATCAGAAGAAGAAACGCACTGCACGACTACTGGTTTTGGTTTGGTGTTCACACCTGATACGCAGGAATATACTTTAACGCACGCAGACAGACACAGACGCGGAGATGAAGCACAGAGGCCGTCTGTCCTGTGTAATTGCTGTCAGCTGCTCAGACACTGACGATATAATGAGCGCTCAGTAATTAAACTCAAATCTTACATAAGAAACTCAGCGCCAGCATTCACAACAGAACACGGATAAACCGCCGTCTGTTCGGAGCTGATTCACCACATGTATCCCTGTAGAGAATTAGAGAGGTGTCGGAATAAAAGAAGGTCTCTGTTTTTAGCTTTACTAACACCAACATTACACCATCAATTCTTGAAGTGATGAATGCAGTCTGTCTTTAACGATTAAAGCAATTCTGATATGCCTGTTTCATAAAACCCGCCCTCTTCTGCTGACCTCTGAGAATCAGCCAATGAAATGCAGCCTCCATTTTCAATCAGCCAATCAGATAAAAATGCATCTACTTCATAATTCCGTTTTCATGGAATCCTGTTTCCTGACTTTTCTCTCACATTCTCTACTTTTTCAGAATTTCAAAACATTGTAATTGGGAGACAAAAAGTCACAATCGCCAGTTTTATTTTTTTTTTATTCCATGGCAAAACCAAAAAGTCAGAATTGCAAGATGTACTTGAAATAAACTGAAATGGAATAAAATATAAAAATCATAAAGTCATTTTATTTTCGCTAGTTTCCAAGGCAACATTCGTTCTCTTTTTCACTGATGTACAAAAACACAGAAATACTAATAAAGTAAAATAATCAAAATGATAAACGCACAACCAAATTATTAAAACATTCACTAAAATTGGCATGAAAGCAGAAAATATAAACATAAATTCTGATTCAAAATACAGGAACAAAATTTCTAATTGCAAAACGATGAGAAATTTTGAATAGATTTGATCATTTTTAGCTGCAAAAATATTGGAGAAAGTTTTATTGTGTTTTTAAATATTAGTTATTCATTCAAAGGAGAATGGAAGGAAGAGTTGAATGGAAATATTAAAGAGGACTGAAGATTGAATTTGCACCACGGTAATACCATCATTCATTAAAGTTCTTGTAAACATCATAATGAATGAACAGCACGGCATACACTGCATCACTGCTTTCAGGCGAAATTATTCCTTTACTGAAACACAAACGCGCTGAATTATCGCTCACAATATGTTCATTTCAGTTTCACACACCGTGCAGCTCACAAACATGAGCATCATATGATATTCCGCATTATGTTCACTGATCTATTGTTGAAAGTGCATAAAGCAGCTCTTTCACAGAAGAGAAACATGCAGGTTAGATTTCAGACCCAGTGAACGTCAACATCAGCGCAGCTTCATAAAACAATGGAGAAACAATCGGACGGTAAACATTACACCATGACAGGAATATTAACAATGACTTCAGTCCTGAATGTGAAGTGCACACGGGGATCATGTTGACCTACAGCTGCTGACAAAAGTCATTTTCGACACGAGAGGAAAAGAAAATCCAAACAAACAATTTACAGAACGTTTACACTTAAAATATCAGTGACTTTATAGTGTACAAATGTCTAAATGATCTTAAATCAAGAAACATTTCATTGAGAAGCAAAATGACTGATATAAAATCTGAAAAACATAAAAATTGAGGCCCGTTACTAAAGGTGACTGAAACTTTTTATCTCACACTTTTTTCTGATGATTTTCTCTCATTTGTGAGGAACAAACACTGAGAACTGACAAACAGAAGAACTTTGGAAAAAAATTGAATTAATTACCAATGCAGTTACCATCAAATAAACAGAAGAAAACAAGTCATTTTTGACCAGGAACACAAGTGTGTTGATTTGAAAAATCCCCCAAAATGATCCAAAATATTTGTGGAGGTTATAATGCGCTTGTATTTTAGCTGAAAGCAACAGATTATGCTTTCATTTTTACAAATCTGATGAACAAACAAACTCATCTCCATCTTCTGGATGACCTGAGAGTGAGTACATTTTCATGTTATGTACATTTTTGTATGAACTGTCACTTTAAGAACGGTTCGTTCTCGATGAGCCGGTGTTTAATTAGGTTCTAGAGTTCTGATTGCTAATTGATTCACAGCACCGGTTTGTGAAGCTTCTTTAGCCGTTCAATCACGAGATGAAGGATTGTGTCTGATTATCTGAGATCAGCCTCATGTAAAACCAACAAATCTGACCCTGCGGCGTCCTTGAGACGATACGGATCTGCGATTTTGTGCTTCAGTCCGTCTAAAAAATAAGAAATTTAAAACAGACATTTTAAATTGTAGTAATATTTGACCATTTTTACTGTCTTTATCACATAAATGTAACTTTAGTGAGCAGAAGAGACCCTTTCAGAAAGCTGAGATCTGCCGTCACAGGAATAAATTACATGTAAAAATATATATATATATATTCAAAGAGTTGCTTTATAACAACATTTCACAGTATTACTCTTTTACTATTTAAATGCAGCTTGAAATCTTATCAACCCCAACGTTTGAACTGTAGTGTAAATAACTGAGTTCTAAAATATTTCATTGACTAAAATGGGCTCTTTTTTGTGTGCAGTCTGTGAGAACAGATTTACAAACACTCTTATCCAGCTCATCGTGAACAACTGGAAATGTGTTCAGATCACACGGCGTCTGTTGTTCAGCTCAAAGGAAACACATTTGCTCTTTTCCTGTTGGATGTTGCGGTGCTGATGATGAATTCAGGGCTTTTCAGTGTGAATCTGTTCACGCCGTCATCGGATCGCTGCAGTGCCGTCCTGCAGAGTGACGTTATATTTCATAACCTGGCATTTACTGAAGGACGTGTTTCTACAGACGAAGCTCAGCTGGTTTGTAGATGTTTTCTTTCAGCGAGTTTGTGTGTGACAGGAGGAACTGATCAGATCTCTGTCATTACAAACACACTCACTATCCAAATATCAGCATGGACCCGTTACTATCTCCGATTTACACGTGGAGGAACCAGGAAGACGAAACGGCATGACGTGACGCCCTTTATCTCTATATATCACAGATCAGACCTGCGAACGCAGCGCAGACTCTAATTCACTCTGTTTGGTTCAGATAGTATTAAAAATGTATATTTTATATTATATAAAATTTTAGATTATATGAAATTATTTTAAATATTACATTTAAAAAGATATTGTTACATGTTGTATTATAATATTATATTACACCAGTCAAAAAAATTGTAATAATTACATTTTTTTAAATGTTTTTGAAAGTCGCTTCTGCTCATCAAAGCTATATTTATTTAATCAAAAATACAGTAAAAACAGTGACACTGTAAACATATTTCAATTTAAAAGCACTCTTTAATATATTTTAAAATTTCTATGATGCAAACTGGATTTTTAGCAATTGTTGTGAGCAGAAGACACTTCTTTCAAAAACATTTTTAAAAAAATCACAATTATAGTCTTGTGGTTAGTGTGCTGACATAGAGCACAACTGTGCTCGCAGTGACCCGAGTTCGAATCCCGTCTTGAGGTCCTTTGCCGATCCCACTTCCTTCTCTCCGCCCAGTACTTTCCTGTCATCTCTCTACTGTCCTGTCCATTAAAAGGCACAAAAAAACAATTGTTCCAAACTTTTGACCGGTATTAAAATAAATTAAAACTTTAAAAACAAGCAGTAGTAAACAAACATTCTTTTTTGAGAAATACCTCATTTAAGAGAAAACAGCGAATGCTTATTTTCATCAGTGAAATTCTTTAAGTGTCATTAAAACAGAAACATTCCGTTTCCTAAAAACCACCGTCCAGAAAAGTGACAGGAAGTGCACTGTCCTGCAGCAGGAAGTATCATTGAGCCCAGCATTCCGTGAGCCACAACAGCTGATAGTTTCCACTGGTGAGTGCGATGTGATTGTGTGAGTGTGAGACAGATGCATTATGAGAGAACAAAAGGCTCTTTATCTGCGTTCGGTGTGCTAATGTGCTTTTGTGTGGCAGGTAAACACACAGGTGTGACGCACGCTGAGCTGCTGAGTGTGTGTTTGTGTGCGGATAGAAAACACACCCGCTGAACCCACACAAACACACACGACCCCCAATCAAAGCTCTATAAATCACAGCCAATATACAGTCTGTCCTCCGTCATCTTTCTCTGTGTGTTTACGGCCGTTATCGACGGCTGCTAAGCGACAGAATCATCAGGAGCGGCTCTGATTACAGACTGACGCTTTATTCACCAATAAACACCGCACAATAACGAAAACGTATCCAGGTCAAGACTCTCCCTAAAATTACAAAAAATGAAGAACAATGTTATGTCTAGTTTAGGAACATTAAGGTTTTGTTGCATTTTCATGATAATTAAACGTGTATTTAAAAGTGCCACAACAAATGTAATGAAGAATACAATATTTAGGGTCAGTAAGATTTTATATTTAAAAAAAAAAAAAAAACTTTTATTCATCAAGTCTGCATTAAATTGATCAAAAGTGCCAGTAAACAATATTTAAAGTGACAAAAGATTTCTATTTTAAATAAATGCTGTTCTTTTGGACTTTCTATTCATCAGTGAATCCTGAAAAAATGAGTCGGTTTCCACATAAATATTAATGTTTTCAACATTGCTAATAATCATAAAGGTTTGTTGAGCAGCAAATCAGCATATTAGAATGATTTCTGAGGGATCATGTGACACTGGAGACTGGAGTAATTTTATTTTTTTTTTTTTACTGTATTTTTGATCAGATCAGTGCAGCCTTGGTGAACAGATGAGACTTCTCTCAAAAATGTTAAAAAGTCTTACTGTCACCAAACAACATACATACTTCACAGTTACTAATAATACATCATTATTTGCTTGCATGACGAAAATCATTAACGTGTTTAAATGTCATGAGAATAATGAAGAGTTTCTCATGTCTTTCTCTTGGTTTTGAGGTGAAATATGAGCTGCAGATGTTCCTCTCTCACACACACACACACACACACACACACACACGCAGGTCACAGTGTGTAGAAACCACGTGTTGAATGTGTTTGTGGGACAGAAACTCTTCTCTGACCTGGTGTCGCTTTACAGCAGATAGCAGACACACAAACCCACTTCCAGTCTGCAACAAAGCCTGTCCTAGTCTCCCAAACACACACACACACACACACACACACACATCCCTCCATTCACACACACAATAGCGGCCGCTTCATCAGTGTTCAGCAGATTTCAGGATGATTTTCAACATCCTGTGGTTTAATCAGCTTGTTTCTACAGTGCAGCGCTCAGTTTTTTCCCAGCATGCAGTTTGGGTTTCATGGCGCTGTAACCGTAACCCGCAGCCCGGCCTGATTAATTCATGAGGACGATCAATGATTAAATGCCTTTATACAAAACTCACCTGCTCTATGAGAAACTAAACAAAAGGTGATTGTGAATGAGTCATCTGTGATGTTATTCTAAAGAAAAAGGTGCTTGTCTGAATAATCCGTCTCTTAAACAACTTCCCTCTTCACCTTCGTCGTCAATCCCTCTCTCGCCGTAATAATACCCGGCCTAGTTTTAACGTAACAGCGTGGATGTGCGAGACTTCCGGTGTCATTTGCTTCAAGTTGTTTTTAGCAGCACAAAAACAAAAACAGTCAGTTTTGCTGATTGATATTGCTAATTGGTATTTGTTGTCATATTATTTTCATTTATTCATAAATATGCTTGTTTGCAGAGCAAAATTACCATTAACCACACTTTATTATTACTATTATAGTTATTTACATATGACGCTAATGAAGCGGAAGTCTCGCAAATTCAAGATTTTTGAATTTTTTAAACACATTGATTCACATTGGAATACGTCACATATGTGACTCCGGAGCACAAAACAGTCTTAAGTATCACAGGTTTATTTGTAGCAGTAGCCAAAAACACATTGTATGGGTCAAAATGATCGATTTTTCTTTTATGCCAAAAATCATTAGGATGTTAAGTAAAGATCATGTTCCATGAAGATTCTTAGTAAATTTCCTACCGTATATCAGAACTTAATTTTTGATTAGTAATATGCATTGCTAAGAACTTTGGACAACTTTGAAGGCGATTTTTGTAGTATTTTTATTTTCATTTATTTTAAGATTCCAGATTTTCAAATAGTTGTATCTCAGCCAGATACTGTCCTGTCGTAACAAACCACACATCAATGGAAAGCTCATTTATTCAGATGACGTATAAATCTCAATTTCCAAAAACTGACCCTTATGACTGTTTTTTGTGGTCCAGGGTCACATGTTAGGAAAGTAAAATGGGTTTGTTAGTGCAGATTCACATTGACTTTAAATGCTGTGCGTTAAACTACAATTAGCTTACAGTTTCACAAGCAAACGTTTGACTGTTTCGTGTAAATGTAAATTAAACAGCACCTCTGTTTGACTACTAAGTAAATAACAAGTTTCACTCAGAAATTTCTAGTAAATAACACAATTAATTACAAAGAAACTGAAAGTAACACGCATTAAACGTTTTACATTTTAAAGTAGAATGATCTAAAGCAGGTCTAATGTCTTGTAAAATGTGACCCAATTTAACATCACCTGAAAGCTGGGTGAATAAGTTTCCCACTGATGTGTGGTTTGTAATGATAGGACAATATTTGGCTGAGATACAACTATTCAAATATCTGGAATCTGAGGGTGCAAAAATTAAAATAATGAGAAGTTGTCCAAATGAAGTTCTTAGCAATGAATATTACTAATCAAAAATGAAGTTTTGACATATTTACAGTAGGAAATGGACAAAAAATCTTAATGGAACATGATCTTTACTTAATAATATCCTAATGATTTTTGGAATGAAAGAAACATCGATCATTGTTTGGCCATCGCTGCAAATTTACCTGAAGACTGATCATGTGAACCGTGGTCACAAATGTACTCTAATAATATTTATTTCATATGCAAGTGTTTGTCTGTTCCTGCAGTCTCCCATCAAACGAGCCAAAGGTGTTTCGTTCAATTGTACATGGTTTATTCATGTTTTCCATCTTACAAACATTAAAACGTTTCGATTTGTACAAAATATAAACTATGCAAGAGAAAAACAATATTACAAAGTGTCCATCTCATGCCAATGAATGACTAACAGTTTGATTCATAACTAAAGTGGGCAAATACAGATGAAAATCCACCTGAAACCGGTGTAAACCACCAAGTGACGAAACTCAATGCCAATGAGAGAGCCCGTTTAGTTTGGAAGGGCTCGTTCAACCCGGCCGTTCTGCGCTAAGATCGTGCAGTGAATGTCCCGGTGAGCAGATGTGCGTTTGGAACATCTTCCACGTCATCGTCGTCGTCATCACTCTACAGGCTCAGCAAGGCAAAAAACGGGAATGGGATGTTTGGTGTTGGGAACGGAAGCCAGGTGCCGTTGACATGTCATCATCCATCCGTTCGCGCTTCTACTTGAGGGCTAAAGCGTTCTCCCGGGCGCTCTGGTGAAATGACCAGACCTTGAGGACATCCGTGCGGGAGTGTTCGTGAAGCTACAGGTGGAGATGCGGCGGTGCAGAAGGAGAGAAGGTGGCGGGACTGGCCTCGGGGGAACACGTGAACGCGCGGCGGTCCGCCTCAACACCAGCGCTGCAGGAGGCCGGTTGCTATGGCGACGGGGACGAGCACGTTGAGCGCGCTGGCCTGCGTCTGGACGCCGGTGCCGGCCGGAGCGATGGTGGCGTTCGCCGGGCCGCCGTACACGTTTGTCGCCATGGTGTCGTTCGCCTTCACGGTCTGGTTTCCCGCCAGCGCGGTGGAGTTGATCGGGGAGATTGTGCTCTGAGATGAAACCTGAGGAGGGAGAAGCGCGATTGTCACATGAGTCACACATGCAAATGGAGGAAGATAAGGAAGACGACGATGCGTAAAGTTGCGCGATTGTTATGCAAAACGCAACACTTCTGAACGGTATTTGCATCCTCGCATCTCTCAGCTGGACTCTTTGTTTTTTTGAATCGCCCACATTTGCATCTTAGTGTTGATGCTTAAAGTGCGTTTGCATGAAAACAGCTTAAAATACAGGAATACAGAAGAATTTCAGAGATTTGGAATATATTAAACCGAGAACGTTCTCAGAACCAGTGTTATTTAAATATCGCTGATATACCATTATTGGTTTTTTCATTAAAAAAAGATAAAAAAAAAAAAGATTATTTGTTTTTTATGACCGTAGGCGTACAGTCTGTACTCATTTTAACTTCAGTTTTGGTTACTTCAAATTTCTTTTTTTAAACGAAAATGAGAAATGATGGCAGCACTGAAATGTACTTGTTTTTCTTTTTAATTAATTTAATTTTAAACGAGTGTAGTGTGTTTTTTTTAAGGGATTAGCTTTAATAAACTATAATAATCCTGCTCAGGTTATTATTTGGCCAAAGTTCTGCTAAGGTTCTCTCAAAGTTATAAACAAACGTTCATGCAGTAACTTTAACAGAATGCTCGTTCAAAAAAAGTGATTTTATCCATCGTTAATGGAATGTTCAGTGTTTGTCTAACGTTTTTAAATGTTACTGCTTGTTTCAGAACGTTCAGAAAACATCTGACGTAACGTTCCCAGAGTGTTTGCCAAATGATAAAATGTAACATTTCCATAATGTCTGTATATAACAGGGGGAAAAGTGTAAACATTTGAAAACTCGACATTTTGAACATTCAGGAAAAAAAAAAATTCTCGGTAATAATCAGAAAAAGATTTAAGAGCATGTGTCTTCATCAGCTCTCCAAAATTACGCAATGGAAATTGTCCATGGTTTCTGCATCCAGGTGCATATAACTGTATGTTACTACATTTTTATCCATAGCTATCTGAACGTTCAGAATGGACTTGCAGGTTTCTCGCGGTCCGGTCCGGTCCGGTCAGTCCGAGACAAAAGCGAGTCAGAGACGCGTCGGTGTTTCGGGTTCTCACGCAGGGAAAAGACTCGAGCGCTGCCCGGATCGGGTTTCTGAGACACAGAACGGTCTCACAGAAACTCAAGCCCCGGGACAGACACTGATACACTTTAAATGATTCATTCTCCAAAACCACAAGCACGGTGGTCGAGCCGTTAACAAAATGTCCCTTTCTCCAAATGGAAAGCGATGATCCGAGCGCAGACGCGGTCGGGACTTTTGTGCTCTGTAGCATTTAGTTCTTTAGTTTGTATTAAATGATGATTTAGTAATATCGTAGTTTGTGTGAAATCATCCCAAACAGACTGAATCTCGCTTAAATGTGAAATGTGTTGATTATATTTATCATAATCTCGTGTGAAAAATAGGCTAATAATACTATTCAGAAAAAGAAATCTGGCACAGTTTTGTGACCCTGCAACTTAATCCAAATACACTTTCATTTCATTTTAAAGCAGACGTATTTGGTTATTTTTATTCTCCTATATCGTCAGTCGCATTAAATTTCAACATCTATAGTATATCAGCAGAATCTGAATCTAAAACATTAATTGAAAATGAAATATGTGTGTAATAATTAACATATGAACTCATACCTGAGTGATTAAGCAGAAAGCGCAGAAAATGACTCCGGCGGGGGTAAGCTGAGCCATCCTGATGATGAAGATGAAGGTGATGATGATGATGAAGATTGAGGCTGATGGGAGACAGGCAGGTGGGTTCAACTAAAGGGAGACGCCGGCAGCTGCTGGAGTTTTTATACCGGGACTGATGAGCTTTTACGTCACGTACGTC
>JAHKKF010492846.1:0-15972 GCA_019740295.1 Labeo calbasu
CAGAGAGTTCATACATGGCCGGAACAGGACGAACAGAGAGTTCAGTGACGGCCTCCATAGCCGTGACAAGAGGAGCAAAGAGTGTATACATGGCTGGAACAGGACGAACAGAGAGTTCAGTAACGGCCTCCATAGCTGTGACAGGAGGAGCTGAGAGTTTATACATGGCCTCCATGGCCGGAACAGAACGGGGTGAGAGTTCATAAACGGCCTCCGTGGCCAGTTCAGGACCAGGCATGAGTACGCAGACTTGGTGTGTGTTACGGGGCACTACCACCGTGCAGGGAGTTATAGCAGTCGTCCCCAATTTGTGAGGTTCCGCAGCCTCAGGTGCCACCTCCAGAGGTTCTGCAGCGAAAGTCGTCGCCTCTGGAGACTCAATGGTGGTATCCGTGGCCCCTTTAAGAGATTCTGCAACCAGAACTGCCACCTCCGGGGGCACTGACGCAGACTCGTGGTCAGATGAGATCTCTGGAGCAGACTTGTGGACAGACGAGACCTCTGGAGCAGACTTGTGGTCGGCTGTGACTTGACTTGGTTCATGGAGATCAGCTGTGATTTGACTTGGCTCATGAAGATCAGCTGTGACTTGACTTGGCTCATGGAGATCAGCTGTGGCTTGACTTGGCTCATGAAGATCAGCTGTGACTTGACTTGACTCATGGAGATAAGCTGTGACTTTGCTTGACTCAGGAACAACAGCTTTCACTTTGCTTGACTCAGGAACGACAGCTGTAATTTGACTGGACTTGGAAACAACAGCTGTAACTTGACACAGGAATGACAGCTTTGACTTTACTTGACTAAGGAACGACAGCTGTGACTTTGCTTGGCTCAGGAACGACAGCTGTGACTTTGCTTGACTCAGGAACGACAGCTGTGACTTTGATTGATTCAGGAACGACAGCTGTGACTTTGCTTGACTCAGGAATGACAGCTATAGCTTGACTGGACTTGGGAACCACAGCTGTAACTTGACTTGACTCGGGAACAACAGCTGTAACTTGACTTGACATGGGAAGAGCAGCTCTGACTTGACTTTACTCAGGAAACACAGCTGTGATGTTATATAACTCTGGTATGGCAGCAGTGACATGACGGAGCTTTGTCTTCGCCGCCATTTTGTGAACGGGCTCTGCTGTAGCCACCATTACGCAGTGTGCTTCGGTGCAGTCGCCATTTCACGAGCGCGACTCAACACCGGAGTAGCGACCACCATACAAGAATGTCCCGGGGTTTGCGGTGGACTAAACTTTGCAGCTGTCCCAACCTCGATGTCACATTCCTCCTCCACGACACTCACAGTAAAAGACGAACCCACACACAGTAAAGCATAGTCCATGAAAGCAGCCGGTGATGAACGCGGACCCTCGCTTCTAAGTTTTGACTTTAAAGGGTCGTTAAGACCATCACAAAAATTCTCAATTAGCAGATAGTCCGGGAGGTCTGAATGGTTAGCGATAGCCAGAAATTCACTAACATGTTGCTCAAGTGTTCGTGGGCCCTGTTTCAGTCGGAATAATATCTTCGTAGTGTCCATACCTGTACTGTGTCCGGTCGAAAAGCTGCTGGATCTTTTTGTGGCCGAGTATTCTGTAACGGAGTGAGGGAGACGTGAAGCGGGCGGATCTAAATGCAAAGCTTTATTAGTGTCAGACAAAAACATGGTCGAAAACAGGCAGGGTCAGACACTAGCAAACAGGTACATCGAAGGCAAGACGAAAGAATAGTCCGTGAAGCAGGCGAGGGTCGATCAGCGGCGAACGTAATCCAAAGGGCGAGGAAAAGGGGTCTTCTGAATAGACAGGCGAGAATTCCAAAAGGCTGGCAGCGAAACAGACAAGACGAGAAGACAAGGCGAGAAAGCTAAACTAGGGAACACGGGAACTAGGAAACTAGGAAACAACTATGTAAAGGCTGCTAGCACTAGGAGAGCTCTAAATGCAACGTACACAGCCCACAATTCAGTACTCCAATACACAACTCCACAATACTCGGTCACCTGTGAGAGGAAGTCCACGGCTTAAATAGTCTCTCATTGGACACAGGTGATCAGTGCAATGGCTGATGGGGAATGATTCATGACACTACTAGACATGTGCCCAGGGCCCTAGACAAGAGGAGGGCTCAGCCGAAATATCGCTTCCCCCAGAATGCGATTTTAACCGAGGAGGACCATCATAATCCGGTCCCGAATGAAATAAGCATTAATTTATTAACAACAACAAAAATCTTACTGACCCTAATTTTTTTTTTGAAGAGTATAGTATATAGTAGTATTACTTTTTGTTCATATGATTTTGTTAGCATTCAGGTGATTTTCTGTAATCAATATCTGGCAACACCTTTTTTTTTTTTTTTTTACTTGCACATACAATTCAGGTTCAGCTTTTCAAGCAAATAAAACTGTCCACATGCCAACCAAGAGAAGGTAAAACAATCACAACGCCCCACAGCAACAGAATGTAAATGCCACAGTGATTACAGATCTGTAAATATGCAAATTATATAAAAGTGTAATTACGTAAATAAGCTGTGTGTTAAACTTCAAATGACAAGGGAATTTATATTAATGTTAAAATCAATAAGCAAATCTTTACACTCATTCTTTCGAATTGCTTGGGTATGCAGAGCATTTCTAGCGCTGCTGCAACATACAAAACACTCTCAGATCATCTAGTACAGTTTCGTTCACACAGCTCAGGTTTTCTGAAAATGCAGATGTCCTGAAAACTTGTCAGTTTATGTTACTCACTCAAACAGGGCTGTGTGAAAACATTCAATGATAGTATACGTACAACATTTACGTACGGTAACACTTTAGATTGGGGAACATGGGGTAGGGTTAAGGGATATAGAATGTGGTCATGCTTTAATATGTGCTTTATAAGTTCTAATAAACAGGTGATAAACTATAAATTTGTGACTATTAATAGTGAATAGTGTTCCCTAATCTAAAGCGTTATTAAACTTCTGATTAGAACTGAAAAGCATTATGGGATCTCTGCTCAGCAGTCGTGTGAATAAATGGCTGTTGTTTATCATCTAACATCAACCCAAAATAAGTCTGTTTATTTCATTGGAGGATGCATGGTAGAGGGCGGATTTTTTTCTTCTTCTTCTTCTTCTTGAACAGAATGAACAGAAACAAGTGTGCCAGCTCCCACAGTAATTCAAGAGTTTCTTTTGTTCTTGCCTTTGTTTTGAGTGCAAGCATGAAAAATAAGTGACTAAATAAACCCAGCCTCCTTCCCCAACCCCCTTGACAAACTCAGCACTCTCTCCAAAGCAATAGATCATTACCTGTCGTCTATTTTCAGTGTCTTGCACCTTGGAGTCCCGCTGTAATTTGAATTGCAAGTGACAAAGTTGCACTCCAGGCTGTCAGGAGATCCCCTCCAGTGTTTATTAACTTTGTGAATTGAATAATTACCCGGGGTCACCACATAATTGAGTCGACCTCATAAAATCACAGGAGGGACGGTTCTGATGTGCCAATCTAATGCGTTCTCTTCCCGTGGCCACGTGCGACCCCGAACTCCCCATCTGCCGGACAGACGCTTCGTTATGTCAGCCTCATTATAGAGCCTGAAATAATAGGACCTGGCAACTAGAAGTGTTTACTGTATCGGCAAGGTTACACACCATGGTCAGAGAGTCAGAAAGCTCTAAGAAATAAAGATTTAGCTGAAAATCAACCTAAAGTAAAGTACTTTATTAATGTGCGCAGTGCAAAGGAATCAAGAAATCTGACGTTCATTGTTTTGGACAGTTTTTCTATTTCAAAAAACGAATAACTTGTCAGAACTAAAGAACAGACTTTGAGTTGCTGCTTAAGTACATCCAACAAATGAAGGTGAAGTTCATTTTAATGACAGCATCAACCTGACTGAAACTTTATGGGTTTTAAAATCTTAAAGAAATGACTTTTTAGTTTCAGGCAAGCTGACTCTTACCTAAAATGTCTGAAAATGTCCTGAAAATGATACTTTAAATGAGAAACTAAAACTAGGTGGTGTGAATGTCTCAAGGAGTAAGTCACTGAGTCATTCTTTTTTATTTTCTTATTTATTTATTTATTTATTTATTTATTTATTTATTTAAGTTTGATTCAGGAATGATGTAAATGGCTCTGTTTATGAATGGATCACTGAATCATTGGTTCCACCAATTCACTCAAAACACAGATTCATTCAGAAATGAATCACTGCTGTGCGCTGCTCTGAGATGCACAATATATTAATTCAATGGTAATATTTCCATTGGCAAAACAGACAATATTGAATTTATTTATTGAACTGTCAATATCACATTTGCACTTGTTCTATTCAGGACAAAAACAGCACTGATGTGATGTTGCAGTCCTTGCTCATGATATTGCTTGAGTATATGTGACCCTGGACCACGAAACCAGTCAGAAGTAGCACGGGTATATCTGTAGCAATAGCCGTTCATTGTATGGGTCAAAAATATCTTAAATTATTACATTTAAATTATTATTTTTATTTTATGCCAGAAATCATTAGGATTAAGTAAAGATCATGTTCCATGAAGATATTTTGTAAATATCCTGCTGTAAATATATCAAAACTTATTTTTTGATTAGTAATATGCAGCAGAACCTGATTTTACCAACATCTTTGTTGACCCTGGAACAACATTGTGATTAACCAATCAGATTTGAAAAACCAGTTTATACTTTTTGTGAAGTTTAGGCTTACAATCAGTGTTTGGTGCTTGTACATCAGTGTCATTCATCTATCATTTCCTCTGATTTTAGGGATTACTCATAGGTAAGGTTAGGTTTAGGTGTAGGGATGTGGTCAAGATTAAATTTTTGAATTTAAATGTTGTTCCAGGGTCAACACAATATGTTGACCCAGGAACACATCCAACTCAGCAAAATCAGGATGTGCTAATATGCATTGCTAATAACTTCATTTGGACAACTTTAAAGGCAATTTTCTCAATATTTAGATTTTTTTGCACCCTCAGATTCAGGATGCTTGTATATTCAGCTTTCGGATGATGTATAAATTAATCCTTATGACTGGTTTTGTGGTCCATGGTCACATATCATTTGATCAGATGAAATTTGACACAAAAAGTCATATTCATTTTTGCCCCAATCTCTTGAATTTTAGGGGCATGTAACTATATTCTATAAGCTACATCATGCAGTGAGTTATTGCTCTGCTTCATGTTTGTCACCAGTCAACTGTTCGAAATGTAAGATGACCAATGTAGGTCTGGGGCAGGGGTTAATGTGTTATGTTTTTCCATAACTTACTAATTGAATTAACATTAACTCAACATCCCATTATTAGATGATGCATTTTATATAGACTTGTGACAGTACATGAAAAAATCATAGCAGCAAGGAGTTCAGCTAAAGTGTCACTGCCAACCTAATCACATTTCTCTAAATTTGCTGTTCTTAAAGCTCATTTTGATGTGTAACCTCATACTATCAATATATTTTTTTGCAACAAAAACACAATAACCATTACCCTCTTTGACATTAAAACTGGTGCAAGCAACACATCAAGGTTTTGATTATTAGCACGGTCCAGTTCCAGTAGCCCCTGCTGTAGAGTCTGGCTTCACTAAATATTGTCATTGCAAGCAACATATAAATAGAAAATATTGCAAAATATTATATTACATGTTGTACAGCTCGTGCTTAAAAGCATGAAATGGATTTAAATTTTTCTGTCTGATGCCTGTCACATTATAGCTCAAGAATGTGGGCTGGCAAACGTACAAGTCATATGAGGACGCTGGATGTTTTTATCGTGTAGGAAAGAGTAGCGTGAGCTAAAGCAGGCTGATAGAGCTACATTTTTTATCTCAATTTTTTTCTGAATTTTGGCAAATATATTTGGCACTATATATTTGGAGATTTACTCTAAATTTGAAAAGTTTCCCCCCCACACCCATAAAAAAGATATAATTTGGATAGAACAGCTATTGGTACCTAAGTATTTGCTGTTACCCACTTTAGTATAGTGAACAATTCTTACCATTAACTAGTTACTTATTAGCATGCCTATTATTAACACATTGGCTGTTTATTAGTACTTGTAAAGCACCTATTCTGTGACCGTAGTGTGACCATATTTTCCAGTTGTTTACTACAAAATCATTACAGTTTACACTCATATAGACATACTTTAGTGATGACTTACTGTTTTTTACTCAATGAATACAACAGGAACATTTAAAATCATATTCACTTAAAGGTACTGATGTGCCAATATAAAAAATCTATAAAAAGTACACAAAAAGTGAAATATTCCTTACAAAGAGTTGTGGTTGTTGAAACAACAAAGCGAGTTCTTTGAAGAACAAAGAAACACGAAGAGCAAAGATACACATCAAACATTGCAGAGAACAAGTGGCAGGTCTATTAGTTTGCATTCACTCCAAGACTTCATGCACAGATCTGTTCATTTTGAGTTTTTTTTTTTTTTTTCTTCTCTGTTACCATTGCTATCATTGTCAAGCATTGCATTTAAAAAAATAATGCTTATGATAATAAAAACATACACTTTTTGGTTTATAAACAAAAAAAGCACTGACAACACTTATAATCATTGAAGCTGCCAATTACATTAGCGTCAGCTCTAAAACACCTGTTATAATAATGAAGTTGTATACTATGGAAGTTTTCCAATCAATCAATCAATCAAAAAATAACTAAAAAATTAAATAAATGAAGTAAATTTAAAAGGCTAATTCCAAGAGAATTGCAATATATAAACTCAAGACTGCGAGAGACAAAACTATAATTTCTGAGAAGACATCCAAAATCCAAAGAAGTCCAAATTGTAAGATCTAAATATCAAAACTTAATTAAATTAAATTAAATTAAATTAAATTAAATTAAATTAAAAAGAGTTGTGAGACCATTTGTTTTGTTTTGTTGTTGTTTTTTCTTTTCTTTTTTTCTTTCTTTTTTTTTTATCTACAGTAGTGGTAAAAAATGGAATTGCAAGATTGCAGAATTGTGATAAGAAAAAAAAATTGTGAATTGTGAGAGAACAATTCGCAGTTGTCTTTATTATTTGATTATTCCATAGCAGAAACACAATTTGAACTTTTTTCTCACAGTTCAGAGAATTTTAAGATTTGTCTCAGAATTGTGATATATAAACCTGCAATTGTGAGAAAAAAAGTCACAATTACTATTTTTTTTATTCCGTTGTGGAAAAGAAAAACATAATTGCGAGATGTAAACTACATTTATTTACTGTGCAATTAATCTCTTATTTAGGTCATGTTTAAACTTTAATTACACTACTTGGTTATAATGTGTGAGCATGCAGAGCACATTAAGTGATTGCACTGAGCAAAAACTAGGGATGCACTGAAATTAAAATTCTGGGCCGAATACTCTGGATGCACTTGACCGAAAACCGAAACCAAAAAATGCTTTGTAATACTTATTTACTATTTTATTAAATAATATAAAGTAATCTTGTAAGATTTTTTTAATTTAACTCAATAATTTGAATGATACTAAATGTAAAAAGCACATTTTTAAACTAATAATCCAAACTAATTATGAGCAGAGCATAGCGGGAGGAGATCAGTGGATGAGAGGGTAACGTAGTTTTACCAGCGTTGCCCAGTGCAGCTCTACTACAGCATGTTACAGCACAGTAGCGCTACTGCAAACAGGAACAAGTATACTACATAGAAATTTCCTATTGGCGCGTTATTTGAGTGGACTCTGCTTTTCCGTTGAGCATGAACGGTACACGAGCGGAACGCACATTCATAGAGCAGAATATTGAGCGGAGCGTCACAACGCAAAGTGATGATGGCTAGAAGAAAGTGAAACTGCGCACTGAACACTGCCAGGTGGTGCAATGTGGTGTGCCATATATAGGCATATATATTATTATTTTATTTTTTTTCGGCACATATTTTCTGTTATAGTTTCTCTTTCGGCCAAAAAATAATCATTTTTGGCAGCCGAAAAATTCAGTACATCCCTAGCAAAAACTCCATCGTTTTAAGCAGCATTGAGTGGATTCTATCTAACTTAAACACATTTGTTCAACCGCTCAACAGACAAGCGCAAAACATTTTACGTAATAAACAGAAACCTCTGATGCTGTAGTCTACACAGAGTGCTCAAAATAAAAAATCCACATGGGAATCATTTGAAAGCAGTCAGCCATCAGCTGTCATACTTTTTCCTAATTTACGTAGTTAGCAGAATTATAACGATAATAACACTAATGTTCAATGTATAGCGCTAGTGTAAACATTCTTCAAAATATCTCCATATGTGTTTTAAAGACAGTAAAAAAATCACACAGATTTGGAACGACACACTTTTCTTTATTTAGGGGCACATTAGACACATTATTAGCTAGTATATGGACACAAAACCCTTGTAGGCCTGGTTGCTTGTCTCCATGGCTTCAAGAAGAAAGGCAGAACTCAGAGTCTTGCTGGCTTTGTTGCCGCCTTTGTTTGTTTAGCTCAGGGCTCTCTGACTGTCAGAAAGAGTAGCACAAAGACAAAAAAAGGGAAGAAAACATGTTGTCATCTCTGTAACAAGCTGGGCCATGGGGGCAGGACATAAACAACACACAGCGTGAGGGCCCTGGACTCAAACCCAACAGACCGGCCTGTCACTACACCACAGACCATAGGGAGGGGTCTGTCTTTAGCTCGAAAAACGGTTTATTTTAGCTTTTTGATGCGAGACGTTTAAGAGGGAGGGGAATAGAGAACCAATGAGTCTCAACAGACACATACTGTATTAAATAAATACATGTATTTGGATTATACAGTAACTGGCTGTATGTCATTTAATAACAAAATAGTGACCACACTGACACCATCAGATGAGAACAAACAGCTGAAGCATATCTTGCAACATCGACACTGTTATTGAACTGAACTGAATCAACATTAAACTGACTAAAGCTGAAAAACAACATTGCTGCCTTTTGTGGAAATGTTTATGGCTGAACTGAACTCACTTCAATATTTGATGAAACTGATGCTATTTTTGATATTTAGATACAATCTAAACTGACTTGATCTGAAGAGTGAGAGTATTGTCTTGTTAAAGGTGCTTTACAGCTGAATCTGGACTATCTACATAGTTGCTACCATAACTGATTCACAGTTTCCATAATTACTAGTGCTGCCCCTAACAGTCACCAAACATTAGCTGAAAAGCGAGAAAAGGTTTAGTCAACCAAAATTTAATTAGTCAGTTGGTCGCAGAAAAAAAAGAAAAAAGACTGACAGATCGAGAGAGGTACCTGAGCCCATAAATGTAAGCCATATGTCAGCTTTGCATTTTGGTCGTCCTGTTTTCTACAAATTTGTTTGAACACTTGTTTGTTCATTCATGTCTAACCCATTTTCACAGGTGAACATTTCTTCCTTTCATTCACTTTAATTACTATATTTGCATCCTTTACAGTGTACAGCACAAAAACGCTGAAGGACTGAAACCTTTTTACTTACACGTCAAATTCTATTTAACAGTGTCTGCTTGTTAGACGTTGGTAAGGCACGTCTAGTTATTTGTCAATTTTGTGCATTTCACACATGCCAGTATTTTAGTTTCCAGTGTTGGGCAAGCTACTTGGAAATGTCGCGAGTTAAGCTAACAGTTACTCTTCATTAAATGAAGCTTCACTACACTAAAGCTACAGCCCTGAGAAATGTAGCAAGCTAAGCTACAGCAACATGGCAAAAATAGTTTACTACATCTAAGCTATTTTTAAAAAACATAATTTTTTTTTATATTGAACTAACATCATACTAAGTCAATGCTGTCTCAGTGATCAATAAAACTGTCAGTCAAACAGATAGACAGGCATAATAGTTTAGTTTAGCTGTTTGTTCAACAAATGTTCCAAAACCAATTTGGCAACAAAAATCAGTATCATGTTCAGGGATGGATTTACCTTATATTGTGACAAAATAAATTTTTGCTCTCGGCCAGAAACCTCCGATAGTTGGTAGTGGTAGTTGGTATTGTGGCTTTATTGTATACAGATACATTTATATAAATAGTAACACTTCACAATAAGGTTCATTAGTTAACATTAGTTAACATGAACTAAGAATGAAAAATACTTCTGCAGCATTTATTAATGTTAATTTCAACACTTACTACTGCATTATTAAAGTCAAAAGTTGTGTTTATTAACATTAATGCACTGTGAACTAACATGAACTACCAATGAACGACTGTATGTTCATTACCTAACATCAACAAAGATGTTGATGTTAAATACTGTAATAAATGTATTTTTCGTTGTATAAGCTCATGTTAGTTAATACATTAGCTATCATTAATGAAATCTTGTTGTATAGTGTTACCATGTAGATGTATAGGCCTACAGATAACCTAGGCTGTGTTTATTTGCATCGTTGCATGTGTCATTATTAACATTTCACCAAAATCAAGTTCAAATACGAAGCTTTTGACCAGCGAATGTTTGTTTTTTTTTTTCCTTTAGTAGAACAGGTTTAGCGTTTGTTTAATGGCAGGATCCCATTCTGACACCATGCCCCATTGTTGGTGCATTTTGTCACAAAAAGCCTTGTATTTTCTCCAGGGTGACAACAGACAATATTCACCAGCTATTTTTGTTAAGATTGTATGGTTAGTGTGACAACTAGCCCCATGCGATCTTCCCTAGATGATTTAATAAGTAACTATAAATAATATTTTCTCCTTTTCTAACTGCCACAGGATAGAATAATTGGATCTCTGAAAAAGGAGAAACCGAAAACAAGAAAGATAATCCCAGCATTTAAATGTATCAAGGAAAGTGTGTCCATAAAGTCTGCTGTGTGTTGACCCATTCCATTAGTCAACATACCTCGAAACCTTCAGCAATTCATCAGGCTAATGTTTGAGCAAGCTCATCCTATTCCCTGCGCAAACAGCCGGCGCCGCGGCCCCCGAGAACCTCGACGAGGAAGTCAATCGCTCCTTTCTATCGCTTTATGTTCATTTTTAAGCATTTCCTGAGGGAGACAGGCCGCCGTGTCAGTTCTCAAGGTAATGAGGGTTGATCTCTAGCTGAAGAAGAGGTGCCTGGTGTCATGTCACAGTCCCCGTCCTCCCCCGAGCCTCTACGGCTCTAAATAATCAGAGCGGGAGACACACGTTTGCATTATGTCACCGGAGACACGTCGCTCTCAGCGGATGGAGAGCAAGTGTTGTCTATAATCATATTTTTCCACAGCGCGAGGCTGGGTGTGCAGAGTCGTGGGCAGGGGCACATGTCCACCCAACAGCCCTGCATATTCTGACAGGTTTTGACAGCACATTACAATTGAGATTGTGTGGAAGGTGTGTCTACGCGTGTGTAACCTTTCTCTGTTATGACAGCAGGGCCTGCTCTTAAACCACTGCGGTAACAAGATTGACAGCAAGAGAGAAAAACAGAGATCTGGATGGAGGAGAGCCAAGAGAAACAGAATATTTTGAGATGTTGCGTGTGCGTAATTGACATTATTGATTTATAAAAGAAATAAATAAAAAATCCAGAGTTTTACAGCAGAGATACTCTAAAATCTGCACCCCTACTGGGTATCAGCGGCTCAGCACCACATTTTATAAAATTAAGTTGCTGTTTCTGTGTCTACATGAGCAGTGTGACACAGCAAAACTATATGAACTCCTACTATAATAAAGGAAACTGTTTGCACCACAAGTGTTTACGAGAAGAATGTCCTAGTTTGTGATTCAGTGGCAGCTGCTTGGTTGGCGCATAAGTGCACAGTATGAAAATTACTATTTGAAGAATTTTGGGTCTAGCCAATTTATACTCCTACCCAGGCTCACTGGAAAGACATGCCTCTACCTACGTTTCTGCAAAGCCTGAAAAACAGGCCTCTACAAGACGTTCTCACTCCCACATATCAATGCTTGGTCAGGACCCCTTGGCGTTATTTTTGACACTCAAGGTACCCATTTAGCGTCACTTTTCGACATACAGGGTCATCCATTGCTTTCAGTTAGTTGCCTTAATGTAATGGTTTGCATGCATTTGTAAAATATAGAAAACATTTTATATAAATTTATACTTTAATTGGAGCTAACCCCACCCCTACCCTAAACCTATCCACTTCTGAACAATATAAAACACATAACAGGCAAATGAAAGTACAGTCACGGGTATTTAATGCAGAAACAGACCATAAAAAAGCAGTATAAAAGTATTACAAGCTGTACTACATTCCAAGTCTTCTGAAGCCATATGATATCTTTATGCAAAGAAGAGAGTAAAACATAAGGTTTTAATTGGTGAAAATGATCCCGCTCTGCTAACACGTTCACATCTCATTCAAAAAGATACTCCAGTACTTTAGCATGACGCAATCGGTCACAAGACACACAAGAGCCAATGGTTTTTTACAACAACGGCTGACATAACGCTTCTTTTGGCAGGCAATTTTTGAATTTGCGTGCAGAGGATCTGGGTGATTGCGTCTATTTCTCTTACAAATCAATCATTTTGCCTCGGAAGACTTAGAATGTTAGAATATTTTTGGAATAAATATTCTACAAACTGTAGTTGTATCTGCCTGTTATATCCTGTGTTTTATTGACAAATGTTTAGGCAACATGTTCTCACTCCCAACTCCAACTATTTACATTACACTATTTACACATTTAAGAGCACGTAACCCAACCCCTGGCCCTAAACCAACACATTCTTACTCCCAACTCGTCACATATTGACGCATGGTCAGGACCCCTTTGGCATCAGTTTTTGGCGCTCAAGGTACCCCTTTAGCGTCATTTTTCGATGCGCAGGGTCCTCCATTGTTTTCAGTTGTTTGTCTGCAAACATTTAATAGTTTGCATGCATTTGTAAAATATTTTCTATAAATTTACTTTAATTTGAGCACCTAAACCCACCCCTACCCTAAACCTACCCAATTCTGAACAATATAAAACATACAAGAGGCAAATAGAAGTAAAGTCACAGGTATTTATTTAAAAAACTGTCCATAAACAAGCAGTATAAAAACATTACAAACAAGTCCTGTTGCATTCCAAGTCTTCTGAAGCCATACAATATCTTTATGCGAAGAAGAGAATAAAACACAAGGTTTTAATCGCTAAACATTAGCCTGATGCAGTCAGTCATGAGACACACAAGAGCCAACAGCATTTCACAACCAAGGCTGACGTGAGGCTTCTTCTGGCGGCATTTTTGAATTTGTGCACAGACTGCAGCAAACAGGATGAGCTTTACGGCGGACGGAGACGGAGATGGAGAACACGTCTATTCTTCTTCCTACAAATCAATCGTTTTGCCTCGGAAGACTTGGAAAATATAAATATATATATATATATATATATATATATATATTTTTTTTTTTTAAATAAATTGTTACTGTAGTTGTATCTGTCTGTTATATCTTGTGTTTTATTGACAAATAGTTAGATTTAGGGGCAGGGGTTGGGTTACGTGCTCATAAATGCGTAAATATTGTAATGTCAAATTGTAAATAAAAACTGTTGTGACTGCTTGCACTGAAAAATCACACCCCAATATATATGCAGTAATGGCAATATTATTACTCAATATATAATTTAATCATGACGATAAAATTCCCAGTGCCTTTCGCGTCAGCATATTGACACCAAGGGATTCTCAATTAAAGCAATGGAGGACCCTGAACGTCGAAAAATGACGCTAAAGGGGTACCGAAAGCGTCAAAAAGCGACGCCAAAGGGGTCCTGACCAAGCGTCAATATCTGACGAGTTGGGAGTGAGAATGTGTTAGTTTAGGGCCAGGGGTTGGGTTACGTGCTCTTAAATGTGTAAATAGTGTAATGTAAATAAAATTGTTGTGACTGTTTACAGTGAAAATTCACATCCCAACATGTATGCAATAATGACAATATTATCACCTAATGTATTAATCAAATAAAATAACAATTCTGATAAAATTCCCAATGAAAGCTTTTTTATTTAAAGCAATGGAGGACCCTGCATGTTGAAAAATGGGGTACCCCGTTAGCATCACATATCCACCTTATTTTTCCTGTAAGAGCGGGCACAGCCATTTGTAAATTTAATGTGTCTGGCTTCTGGTCTTATCCACGTCCAACTATTTTTATCTGTACAAAACAACTCGTTTTGCTGCTTGATATTGCAAACTGGTGTGTCTTACCATATTATTTTAATGTATTATCTTAATTATAACACAATGCTTTGTAGTGCACTCCCTACAGCGGATTATGAATCGGAAATCTAACACATTACCAGAAAACAGCTTAGGGGTGTGCGGGGCACAAACTAACGCAGGGTTAATTGTAACACACGTGGTTTAAATATTTCCATACACGCTAGCATAACCAAATTTACGGTATTTACTAGTTGCCATAGCAACACTATACGGAGAAAAAAGTGTGGCAAAATTCAAAAGCCTTTTAATGATATCGCTGAATAAATATTTTACCATAGTGAAAGTAAATTTCTGGCTGAAGAAAATTTTTCTTCTCAGTTTTTAGTATTCATTTAAAACGAGACAAATCTGCTATTATTTTAATCGTCAATCTGTTAATTATCAGTTTAGATAGTTTATTAATGCTTGGCAAGTCAGCAGAAAACACTAACCATCGTCGTGCTGATGGGGAACGCTGTAACACTGCGTTACAATCTGCCCCGCAATATTAAACTATGCTATGGCATTAGCCATGTAATTTTCACTATTTACTTTTGTGGATTTTAAAAAGAAACCACAAGAAACAAGTGTATAAAGACTGAATTAAAATTATTATTTCAAGAAATGTAAAGCATTTTGGGTCGTTTATGTGTCTGGTGTTTTATGAGAGCTGTGTTTGGAGGGAGGGAAGTGTTTTTCTGAATGTCTGAATGTGTTTCATCTATTTGCGCACATTGTTTTGAACTATACTGTATAGCTGTGTTTTGCGATCAAGGCCGTCCCACGCATTGTTGCGGTGTGCATTGTGAGCCTATTTTTTAATTCTTAAAAAACGCCATTATTTTATTTGAAAAAGTCAATCATTTTATTTTATTGACAAAATATCGTCGTTTATATTTTTTTCATTCGATCAGATAACATTTTAAGCTGTCATATGGTCTTGTTACAACGTGCCCCTCACATGTTACAATGTACCCCACCTACGGGGGCATGTCACTTTTCACTTCCTTTCTTTTGAGGTAAATAACGGAAAATGTATACACTGTAATCATGAAACAAAGCAACATATTTGTACAAGACAAGTGTGAAATTAACGTGGATAAAAAATTATACGCTGAACCACACGTGGATTTACACAAACTGAAAAATTCTAAAAGTGTTAGGTTGTGCCCCGCTCTCTCCTACTTTTGCATTAAAAAATAAGGTGCATACAGCTTCATGTATGGGTTTTCTAAAGCAGTAGGTTTACTCGGGTGATACGCTGTTGCACTTGTGGGATAAAGCACCCCAGTCTAAATTCTGCAAACTATGGTTTGACAAAACAGAGAATGCGGTTTTATGTCATTTTTGTTTGGTTAAGACTATCGGGTAGGTTTTCGTGTTGGTTTTCTTGTAGGGGGTATGTTATTTTCCAACACGATAAGCCTTATACCAGCCTTAACCTTTTAGCAACACTCACAGGACATTTGAATTCTGAACCACTACAATACGTGTCGGAAGCAGCCTAATAAAATGTATCACAGTCAGGTATTGAACGCATGTTTTTCACTTGCACTTTCACTTTAAACTGTAACTGTTACGTCTTAGATGGTAATTCTAGGGTGTAGGAAGTAACATTTATGTAGTGACAATTAGGTGAAGTGAAGGTGGCAAGAAACCAAACCTAAATTGAAAAATAATGCCAAATAAGGAAATGTATTTATACAAAAGTGAAAAGAATTTAAACAAAGGATGAAATGAAAAATATATACAGTGGAAAAATATACACAAATCAAAATAAACCCAAACAAATAA
>JAHKKF010492854.1:0-10000 GCA_019740295.1 Labeo calbasu
AGAGATTAAAAAGTATTTAAATTGTATTATTTTTATAAAAAAAACCAATCGTTTCACTAGTTAAGACCCTTATTCCTCTGCTGAGATTGTTTACAACTGCATTTGGGATCATTTGAAGCTGCATTTAAACTGCATTTTGGAAGTTCAAAATCGGGGCACCATAGTAGTCCATTATATGGAGAAAAATCCTGAAATGTTTCCCTCAAAAAACATAATTTCTTTATGGCTGAAGAACGTCTTGGATGACAAGGCGGTGAGTACATTATATGTGAATTTTTGTACTGGAAGTGGACTTCTCCTTTAAAGGAAAAGTTCAAAATTTGCTGAAAATACTCACCGTTAGGTCATCCAAGTTGTAGTTGAGTTTGTTTCTTCATCAGATTTGGAAAAATCATTACATCACTTGCTCACCAATGGATCCTCTGCAGTGAATGGGTGCCGTCAGAATGAGAGTCTGAACAGCTGATAAAAACATCACAATAATGCACAAGTAATCCACACCACTCCAGTCCATCAATTAATGTCTGATGTGAAAAGATGCATATTTGTAAAAAAAAAATCCAGCATGAAGGTGTTGCTTCCAGTAATATTGCTTTTTCCAATTATTAAGTAATCTCGTCTGAATCAGGAGATAAATATGCACAGATCAAGTACTGTAAATAAGCAAAAACAGTCCAAAACAAATCTTAAAAGGACTTTAAAGGACTTTTTACACTGGATTATGGACCCAGTTATTGTGGATTATGGACCCGTATTTTGGTCAGAAGCAACAGTTTAAAGTTTAAATGATGGATTTGTTTCTTATGAACATGCAGCTTTTTGCTTCACAAGATGTTAATTTATGGACTGGAATGGTGTGGATCAATTGTGGATCATTGTGATGTTTTAATCAGCTGTTTGGAATCTCATTGTGACGGCACCCATTCACCGCAGAGAATCCATTTGTAAACAAGTGATATAATGCTAAATTTCGCCAAATCTGATGAACAAACTCTGTTTTGCCAAGTTAGCAGTTTTCCTACGGAACTGGGCTACTTTAATACTGTTGTTGTTTTTCATGTCTGCGGGTTGAAGCGACCTCTGGAATGCCAATTTTACTGGGAAACCCTACCAAAAAACATGTATTTTCCCCCCCAGAATGCGATTTTAACACGATTGGGCTAGTTTTAGGCTAGTTTTTTAGAAGTAATTGGGCGGGTTTTGTTGTAAAAACCTGGCAACCCTGAACAAACTCATCTATTTTGATAGTCTGAGGGTGAGTACATTTTCAGTTAATTATCTTTGTTTGGGGTGAATTATTCCTTTATTATAACTGCAAAAACAAAAAGAGTTTTATGAGATGATTTGGTTTAGATACAGAACTTGATTTGCTCAGCATAAACACAATATAAGTAAATTATAAAAGTAAAAATCAGCCACAAACGTCACTAAACTTAGTTTTTTCAATCCTCTGTCTGTTCACCTGCGCACTTCTACTTTATTTGGCATTCTTTCTTATTCTTTTTGTCTTCTTTCTCTCTTTCTCACATTATGAGTGCAGCACTTGGACACGTTAACAGCACGCTCACACACACACACACTCACACACACACACTCGGGTCCATCTGTTTTGTCCGGCACTGCCAGATCTCCCCTCCTCTCTCCATCTTTCTACTTTTTCTTTCTGTTCCTCTGTAAACTACACATATCATCATCTGATCTCCCAATATTACTGTGCTCTTTCATGCATCCATGACCTTTGACCTCTCTTTATCACAGCCAGTTCGGGTTTGACCTGTGGAGCGGATCGAGGTCACAACTTCCACCATCATTTTGCCCTTCATTTAGTCTCTGGACTGCCGCCCGGAGCCTCTCTCTCTCTCACACACACACACGCGCTTCACAGCCAGAAAGTGTGTTTCTGAATGTGTGTCTGTGAGCTTGTCGTGACTTTTTTTTGAGCGTATCTGATATGGGCTCGTTGGCATCTACGAAGTTAGTCCAGACGTCCCACTGTGATGATGTAAGAGAGTGACTCATGCACAACAAAACATAGAAACACAGGTGGTGCTGTGTGTGTGTGTGTGTGTGTGTGTATACAAGCATGTATTAAAGGTGAGGTGCGACTATACCGCCACTAGTGGCACCAAATGGAATTGCAAAAATTTGGGTTTCCAGACAGGTTTCCTAAATCCAAGAATCGCCATTGGCAAGTTAACTAAATATTCTGTGTATATATCCATGTACATTATTCTGTACAGAAAGTTTGATTACAAAAATTATACATATTTCTGCTCATTTTTTCAGTGCTATTTTAGATGGACATGTCCCTAAACGGCACAGAAAAACTGAATTAAAAAATGAACTCTAGTTGTCTATATGTCTATATGTCCTATATGTCAGAAGTGTTATTTCAATATTATTAAAGTATAATTATAGTATTTATTATTTTGAATCAGCTTTTATTTTTATATTTTCCGTTTTAATGTTAATTTTAATTAAGATTTAAGTTTTAGTAATTTTTTGTTACACATGTTTGTAATTTCTATTACTTTTTTTTATATTTCTTCTATTTAGTTTTTATTTATATATATTTTAGTTTAATTCATTTAGCACTTAAAATTATTTTTATTATTATTCAGTTTCTAATCCAACTTTATTATTTAAATGTAGCGTTCAAATTCAATACTGTGAATCTAATTATGATTTGTGAAAAATATAGATATTTACATATATGCTCACCAAGGCTGCATTTATTTGGTAAAAAAAAAAACTGTAAAAACTATAAAAACTGTAATATTGTGAAATATTATTACAATTTAACATAACTGTATTTTTTATTAATATATCGTAAAATGTAATTTATTCATGTGATGCAAAGCTGAATTTTCTGCATCATTACTCCAGTCTTCAGTGTCACACGATCCTTCAGAAATAGAAACATTTCTGATTATCAATGCTAAAAAAAGTTGTGCTGCTTCATATTTTTGTGGAAACCATAATACTTTTTTTTTTTAAATGCATTAATGAATAGAAAGTTCAAAAGGACAGCATTTACTTTAAAACTTAAATATTTTGTAACATTTTAAATATCTTTTCTGACCCCATACTTTTGAACGATAGTGTATATATAAAGAAAACATTTAAAACACATTAAGTATGGTCTTTAGTGAGCCCCTGGGCTCCAAAACTAGGTAGCATTAGCGTTTGATGCACTATTCTGTTGCTATTTAAAAGAATTATAGCAGAGATGAACTCCATCTCTTCTCTACCCCACAGTATTTGTTTCCTAATGCCATTATAGGATCCTTTAGCCTGCGGGATGTGTATGTCAGAGAAAGCGGCTCTGTCTCTCTCTGTGAGTTCTGTAGTCATTAAGATCTCACACAGAGTTATGCTGGTAAATTTACAGTGCAAGTCTCATAACCCATTGGAAAAAACACCCCTCACACTGACTAGCAACGGCAGCAAGAAGGGAAGGTTACACAAACATCTCCGGGGAACAAATTAGGAGCTTGAGTCAAAGTATATTTACTGTAGGAGTTAAAAAACAAGCGAGACCTCACAAAACACGCGGACAGATTACGATCAATAACACCAGTACGACTACTGGAGGGAAAAAGAGAAATGGGAAATGATGGAAAAGAGAATGAGAGTGTTTTATTTCACATTGTTCCCTTTGTGTCGTCGCGTAGCTCATGGGAGACGTTGACGAGACGTTTTGCAGCAGCAGCAGCAGCAAGTGTTCGCACATTCTTCGCACAGTTTATTTTTAGACTCATTACATCTCTCTTGTTTGTCTCTCTTTTTTCTGTCTCTTTCTGCTGCTAATTTACCCACTTACTTCACACTCATAGCACTCTGGTTGTAATCAACAGTGCGGTTTGCGCTGCAAGTGCGTGACTTTGTTAGTTTGGTCACGTTGCTCACTTGCAACTTTGTAGACAGCTTCGTTGATCATTATGAGACTGTTTAGGTTTTTGTGTGTGTGTTGCATGCTTACGATATGGAAAGACTCATTGTTTTTAACAGGAGCATTCTGGTTTTATCATTATGCATGGCATACTTGCATTTTATACACTTTTTTGCACATTACTACAGAATTTATAGATTTTGTGTTGCATGCTTGCAACGCAACTAAAATGTTCTTTATTTGTTGCATTGCTCAGCTGCATGCATATGCTGCATGCTTGCAAAAATGTTTTTATTATAACAGGAAATGTTTTAGTTTTGTAGCATTATATCACATGCAGTGTAGTTAACTTCATTAATTATAAAAAAAAAAACTTTATAGTCTTGTTGCACTTGCAGTGTAATTTTCATTGATAGTAAGAAAGTGTTTGTTGCTTTGCATTTCTTGCAGTGTAGATTGTTTCACTGATTATAGTTGCAAGCACGTGACTTTGCTAGTTGGTCACGTCGCTCACTTGCAACTTTGTAGGTGTCTTTCGTTGATCATTATGAGACTGTTTAATTTTTTTGTTTGTGTTGCATGCTTGCGATATAGACAGATCCATTGTTTTTAACAGGAGCGTTCTAGTTTTTATCATTATGCATGGCATACTTGCATTTTAGACCATTTTTTGCACACTACTACAGAACTTACATATTTTGTGTTGCATGCTTTGAATGCAACTGAAATGTTTTAGATTTTTTGCATTTCTTGTTTGCATGCATATGCTGCATGCTTGCAAAAATATTTTTATTATAACAGGAATGTTTTAGTTCTGTAGTAAAACACAAACAATGGTCTAAAATGCAAGTATGCCATGCATAATGATAAAATCATTATAAGAAACTTGCTAGTTTTGTTGCACTTGCAATGTAATTTTCATTGACTGTAAACAGTTTGTTGCACTGCATTTCTTGCAGTGTAGATTGTTTTGTTGAATATAGTTGTGAGTGACTTTGCTAGTTGGTCACGTTGCTCGCAATCACTTGCAACTTTGTAGGCATCTTTGTTGATATTTACGAGTCTGTTTAATTTTTTTGTCTTTGTTGCATGCTTGTGATATAGACAGATTCAGTGTTTTTAACAGGAGCGTTCTACTTTTTATCATTATGCATTGCATACTTGCATTTTAGACTGTATTTTGTGCATTACTACAGAATGTATAGATTCTTGCAATTGCTTGCAATGCAACTAAAATGTTCTAGATTTGTTGCATTGCTTGTTTGCATGCATATTTGCATGCTTGCAAAAATGTGTTTATTATAACAGGAATGTTTTAGTTTTGTTCATTAATTAAAAGAAACTTTCTAGTTTTGTTGCATTTGCAATGTAATTTTCACCAATTGTAGGAAACGGTTTGCTGCATTGCATTTTGCAGTGTAGATTGTTTTGTTGATTATAGAGGTTGCATTTCATTTAAACTTTTACTTAAGTTGCATGCTTTCAGTGTGGACAACTTCACTTATTATTTGCAGAAAATTAAGCTTTGTTGCATTGCTTGTTTACATGCATATGTTGCATACTTGCAAGATTTGTTGGCTCATTTGCTGTATGACAGCTTTGACGACTATAATGGGAAAATTAGTGTTGTCAGATTGCATGCTTGCAGTGAAGACAGCTTCTAGCTTCTATGTCTATTATATGTCATTTTTAAGATGACATGCATGATGCATGTGTTGCGTGCTTGCAAAACTTTGATTATACTAAGAATGTTCTAGTTTTGATGTGTTGCAACATGTCGCTTACACTGTAGTCCTCTTTATTGATTATAGGAAACATTTTATGCATTGCATAGCTTGCAGTGTACACTATTTTGTTGTTGTGTTGTTGCTTTGCATGCTTGCAGTGTAGACAGCTTTAACAACTGAGCATAGTTTTATCGCGTCATGTCACTTGCAGTTTAGTCAACTTCACTGATTAGAAACTTTCTAGTTTGGTTGCATTGCATAGCTTGAAGTGTAGACCTCTTTATAGAGTATAATCATTGTGTTTGGTAAACAATGTAAATAAATGTAAACAGTTTATTTTTTATAACTGGAGCATACAATGCATGCATGTAGCACAAGTCTAAGTCGTCTAAATCGCAAGCACAGTCAAAGCTTTGTGCATTTAAATAGGTTCATTTTTATTACCTTGCACTATACAGTCTGACACCCTCCTTCACGCTCATTCTTTTTCTCAGCAGACGTATCCGCAGGTTTAAGCTCACATGTGCACAGGGATGTTGAAAGGGGTCGAGACTCAGAGATCCCCTGGAGAATCTGAATAAAGAGAAAAACAGACAAGTTAGGCTGAAGCGGAGCTGTTTATATACCTTCAGTGATTCAATTATGAAAATACAACAGTTAGTGTTAAAGTAGATCTGATCTGACTGTCCAACTGACGTTCCAGCGTAACGTGTTATTGCGTAAACAAAAGTCCCAAACTTTTACAAGAGGGATCATTAACACAACAATTTGTCATTTTCATTGTTTATCATTTTAGTTTCTTTATATTTTGTATGTGCATCCACCTTCAGAGTGTAATAATACTTTGTCCTCAAAGGATGTAATCTTCTGTAGTGGCTATTTAAAAGGGGACACACTCACATACACTGAATGCATTTATATAAACTCCCTGCAATTTGTCTTAGTCTTTTTCTTTCAGGTTTTTTTCCCTCTGTAAGGTGGTTCTCTTGTTCTCTTTTATTCTCTCTATTCTCTTTTCCTCCTCTGACAGGCTGGAGAAGCCAATTAAAGACTGCAGGGCACAGCAGAGCAAGCGTTTAGTTCTGCTCTCTCTCTCTCTCACGGCGCAGAACGGAGGGAGAGTGTGACAGTATGAGAATGTGTGTGTGTGTGTCACAGACAGGAAAGGTCTGTATAATTGCTCTCACATTCATTGCAATGAAAGTGTGTTACCTCTTTACCTCTTCTGTTCACAAAGACTTTTTCATTCTGATTTAGTTATTAGGATGTTTATACATAGATGCAAAATGTTCTAAACAATGCTTTAGAATGATAAACTAGATGGTTTGATATATCTAAGGTGAGTTTTAGTGCATTTAAAGATGAAGTGTATAATTGCCTAGTATAACTGACAACAAAATTGGCATACAAACAATATACAGGTGACATAACATACAAATAATGTAGGTTGAATTTAGGTTTGCCATTGAGATTAAACACGTATATATATTTTATATATATACACTATCAGTCAAAAGTTTTTGAACAGTAAGATTTTTGTTTTAATGTAAAAAAAAAAATTCTGCTCAGATCCAGAGTAAAGCAAAAACAGTAACATGTTTAAATATTTTTACTATTTAAAATAACTGGTTTCTTTTTGAATATGTTATAAAATGTAATTTATTCCTGTGATCAAAGCTACATTTTCAGCATCATTANCACATGATCATTCAGAAATCATTCTAATATGCTAATTTGCTGCTCAAGAAATATTTACTATTATTATTATTATCATATTATATTATTTTTTCAGGATTCTTTGATGAATAGAAAGATCCCAAGATCAACATTTATCTGAAATAAAAAGCTTTCGTAACATTACCTATTATACCATTTAAAAGCTTGGAGTAATTTCTTTTTTGGGAAAAAATTATAGAAATTAATACTTTTATTTAGCAAGGATCCTTTAAATTGATCAAAAGGGATTACATTTATAATGTTACAAAATATTTCTATTTCAGATATATGCTGTTCTTTTAAACTATTTATTCATCAAAGAAACCTGAAAAAATTCTACTCAGCTGTTTTCAACATAATAATAATAAATGTTTTTTGAGCAGCAAATCAGAATATTAGAATGATTTCTGAAAAATCATGTGACTGGAGTAACAATGCAAAAAATTCAGCTTTGAAATCCCAGGAATAAATTATATTTTAAAATGTATTCAAATAGAAAACAGTTTATTTAAATTGTAAAAATATTTAGAAATATGAATATTTACATTGTAAAATATATACAATATCTCGCATTTCCTTTTTTGTTGTCTATTTTCATTCTCACAATGTTCAGGACTTTTTTGCTACTTTTTGCATATGCCTTTTTTAACTATTTCAGGCACAAATACGGGAACTTTTTTGTACATAAATTCCAATCCAGCTGTAATTTTGTCAAATTAAGCAAAAAGTATATATTATTATATTATACATTATATTTACCACACAAAAAATCTAGCTATAAATGAGCTTTAGCAACATTAGTAACATTTCAAAAATATTTAAAATGCCATTTCCATCACATACCGTTCTTATAATATGAGGTGTGGAGGAAATGTTTTTGGTTTATTTTCTAAAAGTACACAGGGGCAAAAGTGACCATGAAAAAACACCCGTTATATACTGCATTAAAATGCCACAAGCGCTCAGTTCCAATATTTTATTTGTGTCTAACGTTCTGTTCACTGGTTTCATTCCAGCTCCCTCCTGGACGCTTCTGGAGCTGCTCTGAGCCAGAAAACCCTCCAGCCTGACATCCCAGAATACCCTGGGGGCGACTCTGGAACGCATGCTAAAACACTGGAACACACTGCGATTGGCTGCAAGTAAAATCTCCATAAGATACACCATAAGAAATGCTGAATCCTTATCAAATATGACATTGTACATGCAAATGGAGTTTTTATTCACTCCATGTATTTTGTGATAATATACAGTATTTTCAAAGTGCAAACTATGTTAAACAGTCAGCAGTTTTTCTTTTGCCGTAACTATGATTGCGCAAGTAGCGGAAAATGATATTAGCCATTAATATCAAAAGAAAATCCCACCCATGGTTATTTCCCACTGAATATTCTCCGCATGGTGCATAAAAGTACTGTGGAAAAAATTAACAATATCAAGGAATTCCAAAAATAAAAACAGAAATCAGCATAAACCTCATTTTGTGTTAATTGGTTGAAGTAGAGCTCTAGATATTTCGCTTCTCTCCACGTACCACACACACACACACACTTTTAACTGGGTCAGCTTGTGATGTCTGCTGGGAGAGTTAAACGAATCCGCTGTTGTTTTCTTTTCGCTTTAAAGTGAAAATGGAGCAGAATGAGTGAGTGAGAAAATAAATGTATATGTGTGTGTGTTTGTGTGTGTGTTTTGTGATACTAGTTCGGTTTAATCACTGTATTTCAGGACTTCTAAAAGAGCAAGAGGGAGAATTAATTAAAATAATACTTCAAATACAGTACATGATTATCATATACTGCCTTTTATGAATTATTATTATCACCTTATTATTAAATATGTAAGTTCTAATATTTAAAATTAATATAAATAATAAATAAATATTATAAATTATATAATATATAAATAAATTATATTCAGGCTTCTGCATAAACTTCAATTTGCATAAATGTATTTTTAGAACATTTTGTTTCCAACTATATAAATATATAATTTTTATTTTATATATTTGTAATACAGTATATATAACAATAACAAATGTATTATAATTGACTTATATAATGTTAATTATTATAAATATATTATTAATTATTATATTGTTTATAAATATTTTATATAAATGTATTTTCAAAAGGCATTTTACATACCATTATATGTAAATATATCATTATTTTATAAAATTGTAATTATGTGTGTCTATAATATTAATTAATGTATTATAATAATTCATAAATTATTATATTATTTTATTATAAATGTAATTTTAAGACATTTTATATACAACTAAATACAACATTTTTTATTTTATATAATTGTAATACTGTTTATATAACAATAATAAATGTATTATAATAATTAATATATTATATTATTAATTATTATTAATCTAAAATTAAGTAAATATTTTTATAATGTGTTTTAAGACCTTTTATGCACAATTATATAAATATATCCATTTTATTTTATATAATTGTAATACATGTGTGTACAATATTAATGTATATAATAATTCATGAAGTATTACAAAATATAATATTAATATATTATTTAAAAAAAAGATTTATATAAATGTATTTTTAAGACATTTTATATACAATTATATAAATATATTTATATATCAAATACAGTACATGATTATCATATACTGCCTTTTATTCATTATTAT
>JAHKKF010492858.1:0-13583 GCA_019740295.1 Labeo calbasu
AAATTGAAAAATTTACCAGAAAAAAAAGAGAAATAAATAGGCAATAATAAATTCATTCTTTATCAAGTCTTATTATCCTTTATAAAATCATTAGACATGCTTTTGATTATTAAAATGTAATGAAACAATTAAAATAGAATCCAGAAAATTAATGGAAAACAAAACTGAATTTGAGATAAATAATAAAACGTATTTTATAAGGCCTTAAAACCATGTAACGACAGACACAGAGGACGTGACGTCAGGCCTCGGAGAGGCTTTTATTAAACAATATAAACAAAAGTGTCCAAAAGGGGAAATAAAAGTGTCAAAAATAAATAGGGGATCTGGTGTCCTCGATGTGCAGGAGTTCCGTGAAGGAGGGGCAGTGTTCAGAAGGGAAGGGTCCAGGTAAGGGGCGGAGTCCGGCGGCCGCACTTGCTCCCCGCCGAGGTCCATGGCACAAGGGGTAGCGGCTTCCTTCAGCGGCTTCATCCACCTTTCATCACGGCACTAAATCGGTCTGGCATCCTAGCCCGTAGCCGCCTGGGTGCGGCTTCACGTCCGGACCGCGGGTCCGGCAGCTCATCCATCATTTCGGCGGCTCTCGATCCCTCTACGCTCCCTTCCTGGACCCAGGAGAACACCAGCGTGCATGCACGGGGTAGAGACCAGTCTCCCGAGGAGAGGCGCGCTCGGCATTTTAACAGTGGCGGTAATGAGGCTTCATTCACATCAGGTGTGCCTCATCACACACCGCCAGACCTGGCTGTTTCAGCGCCCCTCCTCTCTCGCACGCCCACTCCCGTCGCCCAATCTACTTCAAATGTAAACTAAACGAGCCAATGTACATTGGCATTTGATGATTGCATCCAGCTGCCACTGATCACAGCGCGAGTATAAATATGCAGCAGGTGCAGCGCATAGTCAGGTTTTCGCTGAGAAGCCGAGCCGGTGACCTGGCGGTTCAGCGGTGGTACTGCAGCCATGGCGATGGGACGTGACGTCACTGTACCAGTCACTATATAACATAGCACTACCCACTTCCGTGAAGCTGGAGCACTGGGAATGTGCGGAAGCCCCACCCTTCCTGTAGGAGGTTTCGAAGCATTTACACACATCACTCATTTTTCAGGAACATATGGAAGATTGGAGGTGATTCTAACCTTCTTGGAATGGCAGACGATCTGCTGGGAAACACGGGCTCTGAGGCTATACCGTGGACTTTTACACATATGGGATCCACTTAGGTCTCTCATATGGACCCCAGCCCTCTACCGGTGCTCATGGTTTCGTTGGCTTCCGAAGGGATGGAGGAGCTCAACAGGGTCTACTGTATGAACACTCTGGAGCAGTTTTAGCAAGCCGACCCGAACCGGGGCCACTCAGTGCTTCTACCTGTTTGAGGTGAGAACACAGGAGGACACCGGCTCTACACGAAGGCTATAGAATCTAACGAACATGTTAGGGGTCACCCAGCCCGCAGTTCTACAGGTAACCCTGAACTCTAGGCACGATTCGTCAACCAAAAATGTGTGCAGGTCCCCTGCCCTCTTGATGGAGGCCAATGCAAGCAGGAGCAGAGTCTTCATTGAAAGGAACTTCAGCTCGACTGACTGCAAAGGCTCAAACGGGGCCTGCCATAGTGCTGTCAGCACTAGGGACAGATCCCAAGAGGGTACAGAGGGGGGCCGGGGGGGATTTAGCCTTCTTGCCCCCCAGGGAACCTGATGAACAGGTCATGCTTCCCCACCAACTTCCCTTCTATGGGGTCACGGTGTGCAGCAATAGCAGCCACGTAGGCTTTAAGGGTGGAGGGAGACAGCCTTCGCTCCAACCCTTGCTGCAAAAAGGAGAGCACGACTCTGATCGGGCATCTTCGGGGGTCCTCTTGGTGAGAGGAACACCACCCGACAAACAGGTTCCACTTCAAGGCGTAAGCATGTCTCGTGGACTGGGCTCTCGCCGAAGTGATGGTGAAACTCTGCGTCCCATCCAGGGACCAGACATGTAGTTTCCAGAGGTCTTGACGTGGGTGCCATAGGGTGCTCCCTCTCTGAGTCAGTAGATCCTTCCTCAGAGGGAACCGCCAGGGAGGGGCTGTCACGAGGAGCATTAGTTCTGGGAACCAGGTCCGAGTGGGCCAGTAGGGTGCCACCAAAAGGACCTGCTCCTCGACCTCCCTGATCTTGCACAATGTCTGTGCGAGAAGGCTCACTGGGGGAAACGCATACTTGTGCAGGCCCCGCGGCCAGCTGTGTGCAAATGCGTCCGTGCTGAGCGTTCCCTCAGTCAGGGAATAGAACAACTGGCAGTGGAACATTTCTGGAGAGGCAAACAGGTCTACCTGAGCCTCCCCGAAAGTCTCTAGATAAGCTGGACCGACTGGGGATGGAGTCTCCATTCTCCGGGGAGCGCAGCTCACGACAGCTCGTCGGCTGCACAGTTGTGCAAGCCCGGACTGTGAATGGCACGAAGCGACCTCAGATGCTTCTGACTCCAAAGGAGGAGAAGGCTGGTGAGTTGCGACATGTGACGGGAGCGTAGACCACCTTTTCGGTTGTACACAATAGTCGCAGTGTTGTCCTTGCGGACCAGCTTGCCTCGTAAGCGGCCTTTGAGACGGATCAAGGCAAGGCGTACTGCAAGCAACTATGGGCAGTTGATGTGCCAGTGTAGCTGAGGGCCCGTCCAAACCCCCGACACTGCCTGCCCATCGTACATTGCCCCCCAGCCGGCGGTGGAGGCATCTGTGTGTACCCGGAGGGACCTAAGGTCTGATCACGGGGTGAAGGTTTGGCGGCAAGCCGGTGTCACTTTGACCCGGTGAGTGCCGCGTTGCCACGCCCTGCTCGGGACTCGGCCGTGGAGCCAGTGTTGAAGCGGTCTCATATGGAACCCTTCGAACGCAAAGCGCAGAAATGGTCTGTGGTGCGGAAGGATCGAAACATGAAAGTATGCATCCTTCAGAACGATCGCTGCAAACCAATCTTGAGAACGGACACACCTGAAGAACACACCTGCTTCTGCGTGAGCATCTTGAACGGTAGCCTGTGAAGTGCCCAGTTCAAAACACACAGATCCAAGATCGGTCGTAACCCACCGCCTTTCTTGGGCACTATGAAGTACTGTAAAACCCTGTCCTCATATCGGCTGGAGGGACTGGCTCTATCGCATCTTTCCCCAGTAAAGTTTCAATTTCTGCATGCAAGACAGGGACATCTGCAGCCTTCACAGAAGTGAAGTGGTTGCCCCTGAACTTGGGGGGGCGCCAGGCGAACTGAATCGCATAGCCGAGTCTGATGGTCCGGAGGAGAGAGCAAGACGGACTGGGAAGCTCTATCCAGGCCCCCAGATAACATACAAGTGGCACCAGTGGGACCACTGATGTACCCGCGGTGGGGCAGCAATGGGGAATGCAGGGACTCCGCTTCGGACCGGCAACGAGATGCCCGAGCAGGGTCCCTGCAGAGAGTCTGTGTCTGGAGTATGTGAGACCCTTACCTGCGTTCGGGCAGTAATCTCATAGCACTCTCCAAATGCCCACTGCCGCTCACTGGCGGGAGAGGAGGGTGAGCGAGGTCCGAGGTTGGCCCGTTCCACACCCCCCATCCCCTCTGGGGACCCAGAGATAGAAGAAACTGCTCTTTTGTCGAGTTTTTGGGTACCACTGGCCGTGAGGCCAGTGCCGGAAAAAAAGGAAACAACTCCTTCTGGGGGAGGGAGTGGTGCATTCACCATCTCCCGAAGAGCAGCTCCATCCATCCCTGGGTCGCCCGTCTAAGGGCCTCTTGCTCTTCCGCTTACCACTGGTCTTAGTGGGGGCCTGGACGGGCGGGGCGGCTGTCCTTCGACCGGCTCCACGGCGCAGCCTCTGAGAAGGCTGCTGCGATGGCTGTGCGGGAGCGGAAAACTGCTGAGCAAAGTTCTCCACCGCGTCGCCGAAAAGGCCGGTCTGGGACACGGGGGCATTGAGGAACCTGATCTTATCGGTTTCCCTCATGTCGGCCAGACACAGCCAGAGATGGCGTTCCTGGACCACCATGGTGGACATGGCACGACCCAGAGACCGCGTGGACACTTTCGTCGCATGTAGCGCGAGGTCCGTGGTGATGCGAAGCTCTTTAAGAACTTCTGGGTCGTGACCGTCCTCGTACAGATCCTTCAGTGCCTTGGCCTGATGAACCTGTAACAACGCCATAGCGTGTAGGGCGGAGCCAGCTTCTCCACAGATCGCATAGGCACTGCCGATCAGAGCCGACAAGTGCCTACAGGCCCGGGAGGGGAGCAGTGGATTGCCCCGCCAGGTGGAAGCAGCGCCGGGACATAATTGCATCGCCACCGCACGCTCCTACTATCTAAAGATTTAGGTTCCTTATTTACCTCTGAAACTGTTACTGCGCTAAAATCAAATACTTGGTCTACCTTAAAATGATTTACACTAGATTAAACAGTTAAGAAGTTATCACGGGTCAAATTATTTGACTTATGAAGTGTACCAAAGGCCACAAAACATTTTGTTTAAACAATCTATTATTTTAGCTTTATCCACAGTTTTACATGAATCCTCTATAATACATGATGGAAAATCTGAATTTGATTTATTTCCAGAGAGATTTTTAATATTTTTTTCAAAAAGTTTTTGAAGCAATCAACCTTAGCTTTTCTAATCACAGCTGTAGACACATTATGCAATTGTCTGAAAATCAACCAATCTTCCTTTAGATTAGTACTTCTAGCTGTAAATCAAGTCATGTTATGTTCTCAGAGTAAATCTGACAATTCAAAGTTAAACCATACATTATGTCTGGCTTTAAATCTAAACTTTCTGGAGCATACTTATTTGTAAGATCAATATACAGATAAAAATAACTTAATATGCAAGATAATATGCACTTTCAACGTCTGGAATAAGATTAATTTGTTTTAATTAAAATGATAAATATCATGCAAAAGTTTGTTCCATAAATATTTCATACCACATATAATAATAATAATAATACATGGTTTGGATTTAGGAATTTTTATATTACAGCATTTCACTAGATTTGTAATGAGACACAAATCGTTTTTTGTAAGCCTGTGTTCACTGAAGCTGGAGTTTTCCAGCAAAATAAAAGCTCTACTGCTGTTTCCGTCAAAATGAAAGCTTAAAGTCAGTATGAATTGCTGTCAACTAGCGGTTTAAATGGGTAACGTTACTGCAGTCTAAATTCAATATATCCTTTTAAAGTGCAGAAATTAGTATTTACAAGTATTGTAATTCCCTAGTGTAAACCAAAAATAACATACCTATGAAATAATAATTTTCATTTAATTTACAATGCAACTTTTTTACAATATATGGCTATTACTGTCATAGGAATTATGCTGTGTTTTTTGTAAAATTAGACCATTTTTTTTTATCCATTTAGCCCAATGTATGTAGGAATAGGACTCTTTTGAATTCAGGTATTCCTTATCTTGCAGAATAGAGACCCCTAGAGGACATATTGCCTCTTTTCAATTAAATCTCAATAACTTTTTATTGAATTTTGCCAAGATATTTTCAAAGATGACAGACAAGATGTTATAGAATAATAATGTAATGAAATCCTAATTTGGACAACAACAAAAAAAGACATTGACCTATTTTTTGTATTTCCTAAAAATGTCCCAGCGCAACATTCAACTGGTTTTCCCAGATCACATCATATATTAAGAGTAACATATTACTCTTGTGTTTTTTTTTAAGATTGTGGGGTGGTTGAGAGGGCAGGGGAATTTGTAAAATATACATCAATCTTTTTTCTTTTTTCCTCACATACAATTAGGTAAAATACCATTTATGAATGCTGTCCCCTCTTATATAAATGCTCTTCAAACAGATTAAAATATTCAAGTCTTGGTGCCACTGAGTACTTGTAAATCTGTTACTCATTAACTGGAGAGATATTTGTCAATTTGATCATTTTTATTTTGTGACTTGTGTGTGGTAGTTTACAATGGGGCTAAAGATGGACCTATGTAAAAGGCACATTTGAAATTATTACAGACTTATGTAGAAAATTAGAAACGTTAAAATTGCAGGCTTCTGTTTTGAAACAAATGTCTTGTTAATATTTTTACTTAATGTAATTAAATCAACAGATTTTCAATAACTGAAGAATATAAAAAGGTGGTATTTGGGGTAAAAAAAAAAAGAGAGAGATAATCACCATACTTATTTTGATTAAAAATTATATTTAAAAATATGATACCACTGACAAGATATAAACAGTCTTTTAATTGAGATACTGTAAAACCATATTCATTTATTATGGGATCTTCAAGCAGTGTAAGAATCCTCTTTTTCTTTATAATAAAACATACCTGTACTTTTATTTAAATAAATTCATTTTGCAATGTACTCAGTTAATAAAAGTAAACGATCAGAATTAGAATCAAAACATAAATAAATTATTTTGTTATTATATGGTACAAGCATTGCTAAAGTTTTTTTTTTTTTTTTTTTTATAGAATTAACTTAGATATTATGCAAAACATATTACTTTAGTAAAAATATTTGTATCAATATTGTGGACATTTTGACCCATACTAGTGAGGCCATTGTTGCCACCTCAAATATTTCTATATTTTCCCTTTGGAAGTTGCATTCAATATTCAATTGCCTGAAAACTCTTGTCTTTAGCCCGATTGTACTCTAATACTGGTGTGCAGTAATGACAGTAGCATTACTAGATTCTAGCAGTCACTGTAGCTATTTAAAAAAAAAAAAAAAAAACACTACAGTGCTGGTTTTGAAAAAAGGCTCCATAAAAATATCAGAATTAAGATTATATAATTAATTACTTTACATTTATTTTAAAAAAGGTTTGGATTGAGGGTGAGAGGACAGCAATCAAAACCACTGCTATAGAAAACATATCTGAGTAATTTTGCTTTTTACTTGAAACCTTATAGTTACTGAGATGTGATGAGACTCACTGTAGTTTCTCCAGTTTACAGTGTGGATCCTCCAGTAGAGCAGAGAGCAGCTTCACTTCTGAGTCTCCTGGTTTATTATCACTCAGATTTAGTTCTCTCAGGTGTGAGGGGTTTGATCTCAGAGCTGAAATCAGAGCAGCACAGCCCTTCTGTGTAATACGACAGCCGTAAAAACTGCAGAGAATATATAGAAAATTAAAGATGAGTTATTACTGCTTGACTCATGTGTCCAGTGTAATTGCTGAAAAACAGATGTAATACATATCATAGATATCAATTATTAAACCAGGCACAAAGAGTGACTCAGAGTCAAGACCCATTTTAATAAATTTCAGACTCAAACTGAAATGACTTCAGATTTGACTCAACAAATAGGACCCAAATGTTCTCATAAATATTCCCAAAACTACTTGAGAGAATATTTTATTACTATAAATATTACTATAAAATATTTAACCTTAACTATTGAAGAGGATTTTGTATTTTCATTTTTATTCAGCCTGTGATAATTTGTTTTCCTGATTTAATACTCAAAGCAGAAATATGAGAAAGTAGCACCTTTTTTCATTTTTGTAAAAAAAAAAAGTTTAATGTGAGGTACAGATGAATATTTAAGTTCACTTAAACTCTACTCTGCGCTGCGGCTGTCCGTCATCCTCCATTCAGTATTCAAACTGTGTGTCACATTCAGTTATGACAATCAAGAGGATAAAATCCAAGATGATTAAATGTTCCTAATAATTAGGGCCCGAGACCTAAAAGGGCGAAGGCCCTATTGTTTTTCTAAGGATTATTAGGGCCCGAGCACTGCAGTGCAAGGACACTACTGGAATTGCTCCGTTTCTTCTTCTTCTCCAAAATGAAAAGTATTTTTGAGAAAAATGGCTCGATAGCGCTACAATACCTACAAAAAAGCAATAGCACAACATCCGAAACCCAACAGGAAGTCCGTTATATTGAATTTCCTGTATGATTTTTGTGCAATTTTGGCCATTTTCAGGCCTCGTACTTTAACAAACTCCTCCTACAGTTTTAATCCGATCATCTTCAAATTTGCAACGCTATAATTGTGAAGATCTTGAGTTTTCGTTGAGGGTCGTGTCCCTGGCAGCCTGACAAAATCCAATGTTTCGACATGAAAAAGGAAGTTGCTGTAACTCAGGCAAACAATGTCTGATCTGCCTCAAACTTCACACGTTTGAAAAGAGTCCGGTCCTGAACACGTCAGTGCCCATATTCAGTTATAATCATAGCACCACCTGCTGACAACAGGAGGTGACATGTTTAACACTGTTACAGACTCCTAGCAACATACTAAAAAGCATAAGGAAGTTTTAAATAGGCTAGCAACATGCTAGGAACATGCTAGCAACACTTAGCTAAGAGCTAAAGCGTGCTATTAATACAAAGAAAAAGGAAATTGCTGTAACTCATGCATACGATGTACAATCTGCCCCACACTTAACATGCAACATGCTACAAACATAGTAAAGCATGCTAGCAACACTTAGCTAAGAGCTAAAGCATGCTAATAATACAATGAAACAGAAAATTACTGTAACTCAGGCATGCAATGTCCAATCTACCCCAAACTTAACATGTTTGATAAGAGCCCTGGCCTGAACACATGCCCATATTCAGTTATAGTCATAGCGCCACCTGCTGGAAACAAGAAGTGACACATTTAATACTGTTATGGATGCCTAGGAACATATTAAAAAGTATCAACACGTGTTAAATAGTGTAGCAACATGCTAGAAACATGCTAAAACATGTTAGCAACACTTAGCTAAGTACTAAAGCATGCTATTAATGCAATGAAACATGAAGTTACTATAACTCATGCATGCAATGTCCAATCTGCCCCAAACTTTTTACGTACACATTTACGTACCAATATTGAGTTATAGTCATAGCGCCACCTACTGTCAACAGGAAGTGACATGTTTAACGCTGTGATACACTATTAGCAACACACTAAAATAAGCCATTCAGTGTTAAACTTGCTAAAAACATGCTCAAACATGCTAGCAACACTTACTAAGTTGTTAAAGCCATGCAACAGGAAGTTGTTGTAATTCATGCAAACAATGTCCAATCTGCCCCAAACATCACATGTTTGATAAGAGTCATGGCCTGAAGATATCTACATGGCCATATTCAGTTATAGTCATAATGCCACCTACTGGCAACCAGAAGGACATTTAACACTGTGATGGACTATTAAAAGCACAGCAAAATATGCCATTTTGTGCTAAACATGCTATAAACATGCTAGCAGCACTTACTAAGGCATTAATGCGTGCTATTAATGCCATGAAAGAGGAATTTGTTGTAACTCACGCATGCAGTGTCCAATCTGCCCCAAACTTCACTTGTTCGATAAGAGTCCTAACCTGAACACATGCAACAGCCAATATTCTGTTACAATCATAGCGCCACCTCCTGGAAACAGCAAATTACTTGTTTTACGCTAACTTAAACATGCAATATCCAATTTGCACCAAATTTGACATGTTTGACATGTTACACAACTCCTTCTTCTAAGGATTATTAGGGCCCGAAGCCCTGAAAGGGTGAAGGCTCTATTGTTTTTGTAAGGATTGTTATTTTATTTATTTTTTTATTTATTTATTTATTTTTCGACTATCCGGGGCATTTTGGGGGCCTTAACATGCTCAAAAACTCTTGAAAATCGGCACACACATTGGAATCTGCGGTCATTAGGACGCCACAGAGACTGGGACCCAGGCGTGCCACAGGGGCTCTACAGCGCCCCCTGGAACACCTTCCGAAAACTTCGGAAAATCCCAACAGGAAGTGAGCTATTCAGGGCTGTGTAAAAAGAGCATGCTCTGGATTGTGAAATACTCCTCAGAGGGCTTTATTTGGACAGCCACCAAACGCGGCCAGCATGACCTCAAGACATTGACAACTTCAGGAGTTTGTTCGTTGTATGATGTTAATCACATAGATGTGACTATTAGGAGTCAAAGTTATAGCGCCACCAACTGGCAGCAGGAAGTGTGTCATTTTCAAAATGCTTTTAAATCAGCCTCTTAATTTTACTCGGTTTGCTTCAAACTTCATCAGAATAATGTCAAAACTCAGCCGATGACAATCTGTAAAGGGGTCGTTGATACAAATAAATGCTGTTGCCATGGCAACGTGTCAAACTTTAACATTTGTTTCCTGTGTTTTTGGGTCACTTTATAAGCTTAGATTTTCATGAAACTTAACACACATCAGTATTAATGATAGTTAGACACTGGCAAAGGCTCATAAATGGGCGTGGAGGAGGCGCTCTATAGCACCACCTTTTGGTGATTCCCTTAAGCAAGGCACCGAACCCCCAACTGCTTCCTGGGCGCCGCAGCGATAGCAATATGGCTGCCCACTGCTCCGCATGTGTGTTCACGGTGTGTGTGTGTTCACTGCTGTGTGTGTGCACTAGGATGGGTTAAATGCAGAGCACAAATTCCGAGCATGGGTCACCATACTTGGCCACATGTCCTTTCCTTTCCTTTCCTTTCCTTTCCTTTCCTTTCCTTGTTTTCAGAGACCGCAAAAACATTTAAAATATCACACTTGTAAACTGGCAGATGAAGACTGTAATACCAAGGACGAACACAAGATGACCTCATAGGATAAGGAATCTTTTTAACTCCAATCCTATCTCAGTCTCACTGTATCAGAATGACTTAAAAGCATTTTAACCCTTTCATTGCTGTAACCCTTCAATCCAAACTGGTACAGGGACACTGTTAATGCATGTGCCCGCTGGGCACCGTTTTTCTGATGGCACCAGGGTGCCAGTTGCGCTGGCGGCGAGGGCCCGTCATTGCTGCTTGCAGTTATATTTATTTATTTATTTAATTTTTTTTTTTAATTGACTATCCAGGGCATTTTGGGGGCCTTAACATGCTTCAAAAGCCTTGAAAATCGGCACACACATTGGAATCTGCGGTCATTAGGACGCCGCACAGACTGGGACCCGGGTGTGGCACAGGGGAACACTCTCCCAAAACTTGATGTATATCCCGCACATACTTGCACGTATACATATGAAACTCAGTACACATATAGATCTCACTGAGCCGAACAACTCTTACACTCTATGTCATTAGCTAATCCCAACAGGAAGTGAGTTATTCAGGGCTGTTTAAATAACGCATGCTCTGGAATTTGATATACTCCTCGGAGGCCATTATTCAGATGGCCACCAAACTCGGTCAGCATGACCTCAAGACATTGGGGGTGCTAAATTGCAGAGGGATTTTTGATATCTCGAACGGTTTGGCCGTGGCGGGGCAACAAATTTATGGCGAGAAATGAGAAACAGGAAATGGCTAATAACTATTGCACACATTGTCTGATTCTGGTAAAACGTCAGGAGTTTGTTCGTTGTATGATGTTGATCACACAGATGTGACTATTAGGAGTCAAAGTTATAGTGCCACCAACTGGCAGCAGGAAGTGTGTCGTTTTTAAATATGCTTTTGAATCAGCCTCTTAATTTTACTCTATTTGCTTCAAACTTCATTAGAATAATGTCAAAATAATGCCGATGATAATCTATAAAGGGGTCATTGATACATTAAATGCTGTTGTCATGGCAACGTGTCAAACTTTAACATTTGTTTCCTGTGTTTTTGGGGCAATTAATAAGCTTAGATTTTCATGAAACTCAACACACACGTCAGTATTAATGATAGTTAGACACTGGCAAAGGCTCATAAATGGGTGTGGAGGAGGCGCTCTATAGCGCCACCTTTTGTCAAAATTTGGGGGGGTTAGTTTTAGCTACAAACACCAAACTCACTACATATATTGGTCTCATCAAGCCGGACAACTTTCTAATTTACACTCTTTAGCTGCGACCAACAGGAAGTCTTCTATTTTGATTTGAATGTGGATTTTTGGAAAAATAAATTCATACTCCTCCAAGCAGGAATATGTAGTTCACACCAAACTTTGTCAACATGATGCCAACATACTGAAGATGTTAAATTGTGAGCTGATTTGGGATATCTTGAATGGTTGATTTATGGTGATTTATTAAATTAGCAGTAAAAAAACATAACCATAATTTTAAAATGCAGCATCCAAACACTTCAAAACTTTTTGTATACATAGAACTAGTCATTCTGAGAAATAAATGCTTACTTCCATCGATATAAAATAGTCTACTAAAAATAGAAAATTAAAAAACTATTAAACATCCGATCTCACTCTCTCACTCTAACTCTGTGTGTGTGCGTTAAGTGTGTGTGTTTAGAGTGTGACTGTTGAGAGTGGGGGTGGGTGGCTTTGTGTGTGTGTGTGTGTGTGTGTGCGTGTGTGTGTGTGTGTGTGTGTGTGAGAGAGAGAGAGAGAGAGAGAGAGAGAGAGAGAGGGAGAGAGAGAGAGAGGTTTAACAAGCACTTTAATACTCTATGAAACTTACATTATTTTACTATAAATAAAATACCTCATTGACACCCCACACATCACAAAAAGATACAGCATTATTTGTAAGCCTATAATAGGCAAACTCAATTTTCAATCTTCCTTTCACCAAACATCTAAACATCATTTCAGAATCCACTGTAGCAATTTGTAAACCTTTGTTCTTTCTTGTTTTCCAAATTGACAGTTTAGCTGTTCCAATTAAATAATTTAGTAAACACAAATTTCCCTCCTCATTAAAAACTTATATTTCATGCCCCCAATAAACACTTTATCAGAATATTCTTCATTAAAATTACTAAACAGGATTTTAAGCAAATCAAAAAGACCCTGCAACCTGGTGAACCTCAAAAACAAATGTTCTATATCTTCGTGCTGCCCACAAAATCGACATTCCCCTACTACTGCTGGATTCAGGTGTGCCACATGTCCGTCTGTAGCTATGGCCCCATGAACAATCCTCCACTGCAGATCAGCAGTTCGCTTCTCCACAGGGGGCTTACACAAGGTCCTCCACCTGTCCCCAATGAGAAAGTCTGGTCTTAATCCTGGCCATCTAGAGTTCTTTTGTCTCTTTAACGATTCTCGATGTGTAACTTTCAACGAAGTATAATAAATAGCCTTCTTAGATGCATCTTTAAGAAGGTGTAACTGGGGAGCCTTAAAAGATAAAATGGAGTCCACATCTTCACCTTCGTCTTCCTCAATTATGGCAGGTGAAATTCTTAACTCTGATCTTAGTCCAATCCAGTTCCTGCAGCCACTACGTAATGCATTACAGATTTCATCTTTCAATTTTGAGACAAGGCGTATGGACTTCAAACCTGTCAATTCTTGAAGTGCCTCAGTTGATTTCCATCCTCTCTCTCATCCAGAAGATGTCCAAGCTTCTGAACACCATTCATCAGTAAGCATCTCCTCACACTCTTGTCTGAATCACTGGATTAAAAACCTCTGGAGTCCAGTATCCTTCAACAACTCGTTCCACTCTCAAAACAGTTCTCCATGCCTGTAGCATTGACCTATAAAAAGGCGGAAGCTCTGACAGGCTTACCTCTTCCAGTGTCATTAAAAACAAATGTCTATCAAGACCAAGTCCACCTGCCCACTTCAAAAAAATACTTGCAGTTTTGGCCCATGCCACATCTTTGTTGTAAAGGAGTCTCTGAACAGCTTGTATCCTGAATGCC